>VMDR010000825.1:0-172297 GCA_007922815.1 Macrotus californicus
GGGGGGGGGGTGTATGTTGGGGGGGGTGGCCTTTGGTTGCTGGGGCTTTTGTTATCATATCTAAGGAGGCTTTGCCTGACCCAAGGTCACAAAAATTCATGTCTGTATTTTCTTCTAAGAGCTTCATAGTTTTAGCTCTTACATTTAGGTCTATAATCCATTTTGAGTCACTTTTTATGTTAGGGTCTAAATTTATATTCTTGCATGTGGGCATCTATCCAGTTGTCCCAGCACCACTTCTTGGGAGCCTCGCACGGCACTGATTTTCTGTGGAAAATCAACTTACCATACAAGGTTCATTCTGGACTCTTGGTTCCGTTCCACTGATCTATATACCTCGCCCTATGCTGCCACTGCACTACCTTGGTTACTGTGCCTTTGTTACAAGTTTTGAAACCAGGAAGTATAAGTTCTTCAGTTTTGTTCTTTTTCAAATTTGTCTTGACTAGTCTGGGTCCTTCACATTCCCGTATCAATTTTAGGGTCGGTCCGCTTCTCACTCCCGGCAAAAATGTCTTCTGGGATTTTCATGGGGGCTACACGAAATCTATTTACCACTCGAGAGAGAATTGCCACCTTCACCACCCTGATTCTGCCGGTCCACGAACGTGAAATGCTGCCGTGTGCTGAGACCGTAAATTTTACCCCGCGATGCTCTGTAGTTTTCAGTGTAAGTCTTGCACTTCTGCTGAAAATATTCCTACGTGCTTGTTCTTTTCATGTTGCTGTGAAGGGAACTGATCTGTTAACTTCCTTTTCAGATTGTTCATTGTAGCATTTAGAAAAATAACTGATCTTTCTACATTGATCTTATATCCCGCAATCTTGCTGAACATGTTATAGGGTTTTTTTTTTTTAGATTCCGTAGAAATTTCTACACTTAAGCCCATATCACCCGTGAGTGGAGAGTTTTGCCCCTTCCTGTCCAGTCTGAAGGACTTCTGTCTCTTTTTCCCTTGCCTAAATGCAATGGCTAGAACCTGCATTACAAGGCTGTACAAAGCCGGTGAGAGAGGAAGGTGTCGGGGCATCTCGGAGTGTCCGCGGGTGGTGCAGACTCCAGGGCTCTGAAAGCACCTCTGCCAACGTGGTGGGGGTGGGGGGGGCGCTGACCACCACACAACCTCCGAGGGGCTCCAGATGAGGGCGACCTTTCCGCCGTTTGGAATACTTTTGCCATGTCATTCATGGGTTAGTTTAGTTTAATAGTTTACTGTTTTGGGTTTTCTTTAAATAAAATAAAGAATATTTTTTGATTGAGTAAAAGATTGTAAAAAAAATTTTCAAGTTTAATCCCAAAGGAGGGGTTTTTTTCTTCTTCTTCTTTTTTTTTTATCATTTAGGCTTCAGTTTTCTAACTGTGAAGTCCGTGTGCTGGGCTTGACGAGAGAGAGTCTGCGGTACTGTGCGCGCTCTGCTCTCTCCGTGCAAGGCAGTCCTGTGCCCCATCCGTGGGATCGAAAGTAACAAGCAACTACTCCCGTCCACGCAGGACCGCGCCCCTGAAAGAAGTGTGTCCAGCGGTGGAGGGGTGCCACCTAGTGTTCAATGTGGATTCCAACACATCTGGGCCTCAGCTGTTGTACAAACACCCCGCGATTTAGCCCTGTAATTATGTATTCAATCATAATAATTTTGCAGAAGTCCTAATTGGGTGTCAAAATATTAATTGTGGCTTCTGAATAGAATTTGTATTATTCATATGCTTCAGAAATTTCATTTTCAAAAAGGAAGTAAAGTCTTCACTTCTCCCTATAGCCACAAAATATGCCCCCAGGTGCAATAGATTGAAAGGAGCATGGGCCAGG
Organism: Macrotus californicus; assembly: GCA_007922815.1. Lineage (NCBI taxonomy): Eukaryota > Metazoa > Chordata > Mammalia > Chiroptera > Phyllostomidae > Macrotus > Macrotus californicus. Next base: position 1,809 of record VMDR010000825.1, read on the forward strand.
CTACACAGGTTCGAATCCAGGCTCTGTCACTTATTAGCAGCACAAGTTTGGGTGTCTTGTGTGCATGTCTGTTTACTCTGAGGCTGTTTCCTTCTACGAAAAGAAGTTAATACAAAGTAGGTATTCAATAAATGATAAATATGAGCGATTAAGGAAAACAGATTCCCCATCCTTATTTATAAGTCAATGTTTCTTTTGGTTTTTAATATATCCCTCTCCAGTCACCAATCAACAATTTCATTTCTCTCTGATCCTCTGCATAAAAAGGACACTAATCTGAGTTTTTTCGTCCTTCCCCTACTTAAAAAAAAAAAGCCCCAAGTAAGTCCAAAGCGTGTTTTAGCCACTGAAGAAATTGCCAGGGTCAATCAGCTACTCTGTGGAAGATGAGCGCTCTTCTGCTTTCTAACATCTAATGAAGTGCTCAGCCAGGTTTTAAACATTAAAAATAATGAGTTTTTGTAATCCTGTTAAACTATTTCAAGAATCGCCCTGACTGCTGTGGCTCAGTGGGTTGGGCATTGTCCCCACAAACCGAAAGGTCGCCGGTTCGATTCCTTGTCAGGGCACACGCCTGGGTTGGAGGCCAGGTTCTTGGTTGGGGGTGTGAGAGAGGCAACCAATTGATGTTTCTCTCTCACATCGATGCTTCTCTCCCTCTCTCTCTCTCTCTTTCTCTCTAAAAATACATAAAATCTTTTAATAAAACGATTTTAGAAATATGTTCTTCGTGACATAAATGGTTTAATTTGTGTGTGGGTGTAAAAACCTTTTTTTATCTCTTGGATTAATTTCATTGACTTACTCTTGCAAACTCTCCAAACTTGGATCTGTTTTGGGCCTAATCTGTCTTTAAGGTTCCAGATGTATTATTTGTACAAGCAAGGGTCTAGCTGTAACGCATAGGAACAGCCTCTTCTCGACAGCTCTGTATCAATTTGGATAGATAGTCTTTTGAGCAATCTGTCCCTGAGGGCCTCTGTGGGCCAGGCCTGGGAACGAAAAGGACCACGAGAAACCAATGCTGAGCGCCAGGAGCTCCCTGTCCTCTGCTACCAGCTGAGCGGCTGCAGGACACCCAGAAGGCAGGTGGGCGGGGAATTCCGGATGCAGTGCATTCCTGATTTGGTGCGGGAAAGTGGATAGACCTGGTCTCCATCAGCACTGCCTTTCCCGTAGACTAAGCAGGGCCCTGGGGAAGGGGCAGAGGGGACGTGGTGACAGCAGGACAGGGAGGCAGGAGCAGAGATGTCCCTAGTTCTTTCTCTCACTTGGCCTTGGGTGTGTCTCTCTTTTCCCTCCTGGATTTGGATGTCTGTCCCTCTCTGTCTTGGTCCCGGACATCTTTCCCTCACTCTCTCTCTCTTTGCACTTCAGATAGCTTTCTTTCCTAGAGAAATAAAAGGATCCTTAGGAAAGCAGAGGAAGTGAAGGAGAGTAAGACAGTGCAGAAGAGGATCATGAAGCAGAACTGGAATGGGGGAAAGCATTTGTTAAGCACTTAATTGTACAAAGCACTGTGCTGTACAATGAACCACGGGACACTATTTCCTAACCTGTTTTCAAACGTCTTCCAGAAAATTTAAGGACTCGATGTTAACATTAGTATGCATAAGTTTGATTTTGCATGTGTGTGTGTGCATTTACAAGTTAAAGAAAACCTGAAACTCAGTGAATGAAAAATAACACAAAAAAGCTTTAAATCTACTCCTGCATGGTGATCAGTCTCTCCTCTCCGTTCCCGTACGCCTCAGGTCTCTGTTTCGGCAGCGTCAGTACCAGCAGCCGCAGGAGCAACGGTAACGGCTAACCGTAGCAATGTGCTTACAAGGTAAAAAGCATCCAGGCTACGCCCTTTCTCTCACTTAACCACGGCAACATCCTGGTGACTGGTATCATCATCATGCTCATTTCAGGAATAAGGACACTGACGCTCTAAGGCAGCAGAAAGTACATCACGTTTCTCTCTTCTTCCCCTTCCTCTCATCCCCCCAGATCGTGAGCTCCTCAAGAGAGAGAACTCGTCTTGTCCGTGCTGGTGTCTCAGAGATGGAGCCCGTAGCAAGAACCCATCAGTAGGACAGAAGGATGAGTTCAAAAGGCTCTGCCCGTTTCTGCGTTAGTGCTCAGCATTTTCGTTTTGGTTCTAAAAACGTTCTAGTGACGTGTGCCCTGACCTCTGTGTGTACTAAGAGATGAGAGAAAGCCTCAAGGCCATTACTAGATTTTAAATGGAAATGCTGGGGGGGGGGGGAAGTGATGGTATTATTGTAGGGGCCATTATCTCTTTGGATATAAAATTTAAAGTTTTTTGATTATGAAAACTATTCAGATACCTAAGATATACAAATATTCACCTTTCAGAGATTTGGGCACATACAGTAAGATTCCAGAAACTTAAAGAGCAAGATAAACTTAACAAAAATGGTAGATCTGCACTTGCCACTAGACAGAGGAATTTTCCTTCTTCCCAAAGCCACATCTCTGAGCCGCTGCAGCAAGAGCCAGATAAGCCTGAATGGGTTCATTGTACTTCTACAATCAAATCACCAAATAATAAAATTTCAAGACTCCCAGCTAATCCATTTAAGCTGAGTAGAAGTGCATTAATCTCAGATCTAATACTTGCTAAATACATTATTAGACAAGCTTAGGTCTCAAGAACTATTCCTGCCATCTCCCCTCCTTCTCTGCCTGTTCCCTGATCTTTATGGTTTCCATCAGGGAGAGGAACTACAATAGCAACTGAGAGAGGAGGAATTTGATAGCTAAAAGTAAGTTTCGCATATCCACGAAATTGGACAATACCACCACTAACCTCAAATACTGATTTCTGAAACTCGTTTTAGAGTTTCATATCCTTCCATTTCCCCCAACTGTCTTCTCATCAGGCAGCATCCCGGTGTATGTGAACGTCATGCATTTCATGTGTGGAGTACATTGCAGTTTATAAACTTCTTCCATATGCACTGATTATCTCAGATGATCCTCCCAAAAATGCTTTCAACTATTCTGAACAGAAATCATTACTCTGGTTTCAGGAATGAGAGAACAATTGCCCCGAAGGATTAGAAGTCGCACAGTGAGTACGCGCGGAAGCCACAATCGGAATGAACACTGGAAGCTCACATCTCTCTGAAACCGGGAAACTCCTGGAAACCACAGGGGGAAGCTCCTTCACATCGACCGGTCTTGGCGATGGTTTTTTACATCGATTGAAAACCACGACTACTCTGTAACCGCGTTCATTTAAAAGTCCCCCCTGTGGAGGCTGGCACACACGGATACATGTGTGACACAGGCATGTATCAAATCACGTACATCTTAAAGTTGCACGTTATATGCAAATTGCATCTTAAAAGCTGGGTTAAAAAAAAAGTAAAAAAGGATGGGCGATTAAAATTCAGAAAAAAGATAAAGAGCTCCATATGAAGAAAATTAGGGCACTATATTAACCAGTTGCTGTTTAGTTTTGCAAATATGACCGGTCCCTGCTAAAGAAGAGTATCACAAAATATATGTAAAAATATTGTTTAAGTTTCTGTTTCTAATTTCAGTTACAGCAAATGATATCCTGCCCAGGGCCTTGGAACTGCCAGTTATCAGTTCAAGTAACAGAAGGAGTTCTGGATGGGTAAGAAGCATGTGCACCCCCCTGCAAAGAAAACAATAAACCTGTTTAGAAGAAATGTGATAAAGCTGGAACCTAAAAACATTTCATGGAACAAAATCCTGTTCTCTATTTAGCAATCATGAAACTCTTTTTGAAGGTTCTTTCAAGACAACACCTGGAGACATCTGTTCAGTCTAATTCTTGGGGAACAGCTGATAATCGTCACCGACCTCAGACTAGCAATTCGTCTTGGCCAACAGAATTCGGATCAACCCTCTACTTTAGAGGATGGATAACATTCATTTCACTGTGTCAGTCACAAGAGTCTTAGAATTATCTTCTCTATTCTCTTCATGCATAAAGGTACATAAATTGCCGACTCTAGCATATTCATTATTTTAAACACCATGTATGTGAGATGTACCAATTTAAGATAAAGGCGGTTCTAGAATTTGCAGGCAGAACCTAACTCTGGTGTGGAAAGCTCCAACACTAACAAGCCAGATGCAGGTGGAAGCCAACCAGATAATTTAACTGTTATGGACAAGAAGCCACGCCGGCGGAGCGAAAGGACCCCACTCTCAGCTGCCTGAAGTACACGCACCCATGGCCAGGCCAAAAACAGGAGAGGACGCCATTTCTCTCTTTTCCAAAGGTCCATTCTTTCTCATAAAGGACTGACCACACCTGACAGGGAAGAGAGATCTGGATGCAGAAAGAAGCTTGAAAATTCTCTAGTCAACTCCAGGATTTCACTGATTTCAGAGCGTTCTCTGCCACACACACACACCATTGTCACTAGGTCAAAGGAGGAATAAGAAATGCGCATGCCTTGAGAAGCCAACTACTTTGCCTTTTTAAGTATATATTATTCAAAGCACACTAGACCTTGAACCTCGTGTATCATGACTCACAGCATGAAATCTATTTTACATCAGAACCCAGTAGGTGCAATGTACATACAAGCTAAAATACAAGTTTCATCAAAGTTTCCCTCTCTATATGCAGTGGGTGCTGTGTCTGTTTTGGGTTCCTTTTTAATGCTGGCCTCATACCACAAACTGATGTCAAAAAGGAGTGACGGGTTACAGTCTGCAGTCTGAGAAACATCGCTGCAGGATAGATCACGTGGTCTGGCCTGGGCCGCCTCTCTGGTCCCATCCCAGGCTCTTCTCTGCCCGGCTTCCCACTGCTGCTGGCCCCCAATTTCCATTCATTTTTAGACTAACTCAGTCCCTGAAACCTGCTGCCTCAGGCCTTTGCTCGTGCTGTTAGTGCTGCCCAGGGCCTCCCCCAGGCCCTTGCACTCCACCATGCAGACCTCAAGCAAAAGTCACTGTCTCGGAGGGGCCTTCACTGCCCACCCAATCTGAAGGAGCCACACACACAACTCTGGCCAAGGCAGAGGGTGGGGGAAGTTAATTGCCCTTTGGGATGCTAGGAGGTCTGAATGACAAAATGGAAGGCAGGCAAAAAAAAACCAACAATACTCTGCAAATGTCACTTTCCACCGCCCCCTGCCATCGCACAGGTCACCAAATTCTAGCAATTACAGTTAGATTCCATTGGCTTGGGGATGGCTTTTCTGCCTCTAAATAGTGAGGGCCATCCTCCCTCCAATAAGCCCCAAGCACCCTCTCAGGGCACCTACATTCTTTCTGATTTCTATTCATTCAGCAAGCATCTGAGCGCCTACTTTGGCCCAAGCAATGGCAGTGAACAAAAAGCAAAGATCCATCCCTCTAGCCGCTCGCAGTACAGTGAGGGTGACATGCCCACACACAAATAAGTGAAGTGCATGTGGTAAGTATAGTAAGAGAGATTGTGTACAGTGTGAAGTGGTAACAGAAAAGAGTGACGTGGCAATTTGCTTCAAGTAGATAAGGAAGGCACCACAAGAGAAGAGACACCCGGACAGGGTCTGGCAGGCAAACCAGGGGTGAGGGCATTCTGGGTGCAGGAATCACACGTGCAAATGAGAGGGAACGCCCTTATCCCCAGCTTGCAGCAACTTGGTACTTTCAATCAAAGGCAAGTAGCTCAAAAGCCAGGCGTTGCGAGGAACGTCTACGGAAGGGCGGAGCGTGAGAGGAGGCTGGCAGGTAAGTGCTGGGCCATGGAGGGCCTGAGCGCCAGTCCAGGGACTTTGAATTTTATATAAAAGGAAATGGGGAGCCTAGAGTTTTACAGAGGTAACATCCACAGATCTTAGTTCTAGAAAATCCCTTCTCATGGCAGAGAAAATAATGGATTGGGGAATTGTCAGACCAGACTGTTAAAGACACTATTACAATAGTCTAGGTAAGAAATGAGATCTTAAACCAAACAGGGTTTACTGGCCAACTGGTTATTGAAGACATGGGAGAGACAGGAATGCGGGACAACTCCGGTTTCTGGCTTAGCTTGTGACATAGTGGTGTCATTCATTAATATGGGGAAATAAGGGAAACCAGGTGGGAAGAGAGCAAGATCCATTTGGGTCCTATAGAGTCTGAGGGGCCTTTGTGGTAACCGGGTAGAGAAGTCCAGGAAACAACTAGACTAGGTGTTAGCAGGACTCGGAGGGAAAACGAAAGCTTGGGCACTAGGAGAACTCTGTGTATTTGAAACCACCCAGGGAAAATGTACAGACTAGGAAATGATATTAACTAAGGAATGAGTCTCAGAATGGCATTTAAAAAGCAGGCAAAGCACAATGGAGGCCCTTGAGTTTCAGTTACTAGAGAGCCTAAATAAATTCTGAGAATCACTGGATTTAGCACTTAAAAGGCCATTAAAACTTACGCAAGAGGACCTTCCCTGAAGCCAGTAGAGAAGAAGTCAGACAACAGCATATTGAGGATGAAAATGAAGAGGTGGAAGTGAAAACACTATGCTTTCCAGCAGTTTACTGGTAGGCGGATGGAAGGACTGCGGAGAAACACAAGACGGAGGACGTGTTTTTGTTTTACTTCACTTTCGTAAGGTGTGTAATTTTAACAGTGAGGAGAAGGAAGTGGAGAGAAGAAGGCTAAAATCACACACAAAAAGAGAAAAGCAAAAAGTATTGTCATGAATGGCAAGGAAGGAGACCCGAGGAAATAATGGGTGTGTCACCCTTCGACACCTTTCTGTAAACTGGAAACACAACGTGGATCAATGTGTAGGCAGGCTGGGGGCAGGAGGTTGAAGAAATTGACTGTCAGACTCAGAATCTGCTCAGAAGGGAGGGAGGAGCAGGGGCTGGGCGGGGCTTGAATGGGGCTCTGGGGGAAAGGGCAGGGCAGGCTGGAATAACAAAAACCGAGAAAGAGGGGTTGCTGAGTGGGGCTCTGTTGCTAAATCCACATCTCTACCCACCTGACAACAGTCAACTGTCTATTCTCCAGTCCATTATTCACAAGTGTTTAAAATTTTGCTAATTATGTGAATTAAGCAGAACCCTGGTGTTCGCAAACAGGTGAGTGAATTGAAGTCACCTGCAAGCCTTTAAAAATGCCAATCCCCAGCCCCATTCCAATTAACTCAAAATTTCTGGGGCCGTAGCTCAAGCAAGTGAATTTTCTAGAAGGTCTCCAAGTTACTTAGATGGGGCATTCCAGTTAAAAAAGTACGGACCCAGAAGGAATCAACTGCCTCCTACTAGGTGGCCCTCAGACGGGGTGCGGGACAGGGCTCCGCCACCCGGGGGAGCGAAGACTAAAATCCAGGGGAACCCGCAGCCGGGCTGAAACAGTCACGTACGCACCACTACATACTCTTACATGAAGCACGCTAAGGTGATGCCGAGCCTGAAAAATGCAACGATGAAAATGCAAACATTTAAAAAGTTTGTTCGGAACGATGTTTCACCTCCGGCCGTTAGACTCAGTGTTTTACCCCAAAACTTTCCGTTACATTACTCTAGGGGCTCAGCAGCCCTAAAGAGACAATGGGGTGAAGGCTCAAGGCCCGGGCACGCCCTGAGTGCCCATTAGCCCCAGGCGCAGGACTGGGGACGTTGCGACACCAAGACCCCGGAGCCGTCTGGCACTCACCATAGTCTCAGGAGCTCAGCGGAGGGAAATAGGTCTCGCTCGGACTGGAAGACACCAGCACCAACACCGACGCCCGGTTACTCCGGCAACAGAGCCCCGCCTACTGCTGGATGCTGCGCGGAAGTCACTGCCCCGTTCCCTTGTCCCTATTGGCTGGAAGTAATCAAAGCTCCGCCCATCAGGCTGACAGACACGCCCCTTGACGCGTGGCCCGTGGGGACGGAACACTGCCTACCTCTTTCTAGCGTCATCACTTCCGTTTGGTTGACAGGTGACCCGGAAGTTCAAGCCACTGTCCGGTTATTAGAGTCCGAATATTCTAAAATTTATTCTTAAATAGGCATCTGTCCAGTTTTCAGTCACTGAAATCTTACACCGTATGGCCTGTGTTACTTGAATTTAAACGCATTAAGAATGAATTTACCTTTTTCTTTTGGAAACGTGTTCCGGAAACGAAACCCTGAGTAATCCATCGGAAGTGATTAGTGAAGAGCGAGCAGTTGATGTCAGGAAGACCTGGGCGGGTCGGCTCCGGATGGAAGGGGACTGTGCGGAGAAGTCAGCCCAGTGATTTCGAGCCGGAGAATCAGGACAGGGCAGCCCCCTGGACTAGGAGGAGTGAGGATCTTAGCGGTAAGTCCAAGAACGGGCTGGTGGAACCGAGGGAACTTGACAGTGACGGAGGTCGAGGTGGCAGTTTGGTGTCTAAGCCTTTGGAGCCAAGGCTTGTTCAGACAGGTTTGGAACTTCCAACACGACTTCCCGGGACAGCAGAAGTTGACAGGCGTGTCGCTTCCTCACCTGCCTCCTGCTACCCACTCACTCCACACCCACCGCCGTCCCTTTCACCGCGTATTTGCCGGCAGACCCCCGCGACGTTTGTCCGTTTCGCCTGCATCTCCCCAGCGCGGTTTCAGGGCTCATTGCTCAATGGAGGGGACTTTGGGGACCCGCTTTAAGGGCAATATAAATGATCTATGGACTTGGACAACAGGGTTGGGATTGACTGTAGGAAGGGGGTCGGGGCAGAGGACAGCAGCAGGGGAAAATTGGGACAACTGTAACAGAACAACAGTAAAAACAATAAAGAAAAACTCTTAAAATGTAAACAAAGGAGGATTCGTGGCTGTTGAGGAAGGTCGTCCCGGAAGACCCGGGGCCAGGGTGTGGCGAGCGCTCAGCGTGGTCATTTTTGTGGTGAAACCAGTTGTCATCTCATGCACAGTTCATCAGTTATTAACATGGCGTTAGCATCACCTTTCTTCTCGGGTTCTCCGGGGAATCTTTGTACTGTAAGGCCGTGCATACATTTTTGAAAGTGTATGCTATGCCATTTTAATCTTATTGTCAGGAAAGTGCAAATCAAGTCATCAGGAATGTTTCATTGTTCGTTAGACATCTAAACAGAAGCTCCTCTCTGACTACAGAGTGCATAAATTAGTATCAATAATGTCTCCTGAGAAAGTCATTACTCTAATTACTTTTAAAATTCTTGTTGTCATATTAATAATGCAGAAGCCACCACGGTAGCTTAAGTACTATTTCTGAACTAAAATTCCAGACACACCTCTGATTATTTAGAGTTACTGCTGAGGACAGGGAAGCAGAAATACCACCCCTAATTTTTTTGAGACATTGGGTAGATTTAACAATATCACCTGTTAAAGGATATGGAACACTGTTTCTAAATTCATGTTCCTAAATACAGAAGCAAGTAGAATATCACATTTAAATTACAGGGACTTAGTGAATGTGTTTATACAGTATTGTTTTAATTCTGTCCTTTTATATTTTTTTTTAGGTTTTGCAGTAGAAGTCTTGGGGTGCGTTTTCGTTGGTTGAAAAAAATGACTACTCTCGAGAGGTTAGAAACTAAAGGTAAGTCTTTTTCTCTTATGATCATTGTTTTTAGACATGACATTTATGATGATAAGACGGAGGAATGTTCGAGCCAGGCAGGTAAGCCTCATAGAGCCCTTGGCAGTCACCTGGGTTTCGGATCTCTCCCTGTTTGTTTTGTAATGCAGTGTTTACATTTCAGTACTTCAGACATACACTTGACTGTTAACATCCTTCAGCAGTATTTATTAGTTGACAGCTACTATTAAACATTTAGTGTAAAAGCAGAGTTTTACAGCCATGTCCTCTCTCCACTACAAGATTAAACAAGAGGATGGGCAAACAGTGAGTAGGTATAAAAGATCTCTCTTGTTGCACTGGTTTGCCAGGGATGCTGTAAGGAGGTACCACAAACTGGTGGCATAAACTACAGAATTTATTGTCTCGCAGTTCTGGAGGCTAGGAGTGCCACATGGAGGTGTTGGCAGGGCCACACTCCCTTGAAGGGCACTGGGGAGGGACCTGTTCCAAGCTTCTCTCCTAGTTGCTGGTGGTTTGCTGGCACTTTTTGGTATTCCTTGGCCTGATCCCCCTGATATCTTACTTTACATTCCATGGCATTCTCCCTGCATGTGTTTCTGTGCCCAAATTTTTCCTTGTTACGAGGACATTATTCGTATTGGATCAGGGGCCCAACCTACTCCAGTATGATCTCAAGTAATTACATCTTCAATGACCCTGTTTCCAAATAAGGTCGCATTCCGCGGTATGGAGAGTCAGGACTCCCACACGTGAATACTCGGGGAGGCACGACTCAAGTCATAGCCTTGCTAGCTACAGGGGTGACCTTTCAGTCCTGCCCTGCCTGTTCTGTCTGCGGCTCTGCACACTGTGTGTCATACCCACATTTTGAAATACTCTCCGTCCTTGACTTGCACGACATCTCTTAGTTTCCACCTTCTCTGTAGCCCTTCTCTGTCCAGAGCACTAACAACTGTGGCTATTTGAGTTTAAGTTAATATTTTTAAAAGTTAAAAATTTAGTTTCTCAGTCACACTAGCCACATTACAGGTTCTCAGTAGCCACAGGTGGCTGGTGGCTGTTGTGTCAGAAAGTGCAGATACAGGATATTTCCATCGTTGCAGAAAGTTCTGTGGGGCGTCTCTGTTCTAGCTGTTTTCTCTCTTTGTTTTATCCTCCTGGTTTATCTCTTAAATACCTGCTTTCTCAGGGGCTTCCTCTTCTACTCTCAAGGCCTCAGTAATTATCTATAAGAATGACTGCCAAGTGTATCTTTGGCTCTGATCTCTTCCCTTGTGATTCAGACCCTTATAGCATACTGCCTACTGCCCATCTTCACTTAAATATCGGTAACAGTCTTAGCGTGTCCAAGGTAAACTCCTGATGCAGGTTATTCTCGGGTGGAGGGTGTTCTGGGGGGAGGGGCTGTCAGTGTGAGATGGGAAACCATTTTCTGGAAGCCACCTTTATTGGATGCGTGCTATTTACTTGTATGCCAGACACCTTATACCTGCCCTTGAACTTGAGGACACTGGAAGAGGCAGTTTATGCAGTGAGTAAGGCCCCAGTCTTTGGGGACAGCGCCTCTTTGACTTACTGTGTGATGTGACCGCAGGCGAGTGCCTGGGCCTCTTTATGCCTCATTTTCCTCATGTACAAAGTCCAGCTGATCACACCTACTGCATGGGGTTATTGTAAGGGTTAAATGAGTTAATGTGAAGTATTTAGAATAGTATTTGGCACATGGTAAGTCGTTTATAAGTGTTGGTTATCTGTTACTTAATATTTTCTCACTTAAGATTCAAATTCAGTACTCCCTACATGTAGATATCATTAGCTTGATTTGATGGAAGTTAAAAAACGAAGCTGAGATAACTGTAGGATTTGGGCCAGGCAGTAAGAGTAGAAATGGAATTCAAAACCAGACCTGGCTGGTCCCGAAGTTGCTGACACTTCATGTTCCTTCCACGTGTGCGGGCATCACGCCCACTCTGAACGTGCTCAGCAGACTTACTGGGACAGTGAGGTTAGCATGTTCAAAAAACCCTTACAGTGACAACTGTGCTTCCTGATTAAGTGTCGAGCTGAATGTGTGAGACAGTAAGTGCCATAGGCCTCTTCGGAGAGTGGGCCAAAGCCAATGGGAAGACAAGGCAAAGAGCGGGGTTGCAGCTGGCTCCCTGGGATGACTGTGGACCGCAGCGCATGGCAGAGGCAGCTGCACAGGGACAGAGGCCTGAGTAGAGAGAGGCCTGGGAGAGAGAGCACTGAATAATCCAGCTGGGTAGTTTGTGCACAGCATTCTCTGCCGAGAGTTCAGAAAACCAGATACGTCGGGTTTGAGGTAGACGGTTTCAGATATGCATGTATGCAGCTGATACTTACTTTGTATGGTCATCCAGCATCGGGTGTCCGTGGGGTGCCAGGCTCTTGACCTTACTGTGCCCTTCCGTACCACCACCATCTAGCACGGTTGCTAGTGTGTCCATTTTGCAGGGGAGGAAATAGACTTGTGGAGGGTTAAATTACTTACCTAGCATCACACTAGGAGGTAGAGGTCAGAGCCGAGTGCCCTGAGGCCAGATCCCCTGCATTTTGCACGGAGAGAGAAACCACTTGCATAAGGGAAGCGTGAGTCTGCAGGACATGGTTCGTCTTTTTTGGGCACATGGTTATTTTGACAATTACTTGTTACTCTGAATTTTTTCAGTCTTCTGAATGCCAGTAATTGTGAATGTAGGGTGAGGGGGTCATGGCCTTTTCCTGGTACTGCCTTTCAGTAAGTCGTTTCCATGTTGGTTTCCCATTTTCAGTCGCCCTGGCTTCAGCCCCAGTCCGAGGAGCGGGAGATGGAATGGAAACCGAGGAGCCCACTCACTCTGTGGAAGTCCCCGCAGGAGCCCCACCCGCGCAGCCTCCCGCGCTCCGGAGTGCTCAGGGGAAAGCGGCTGAGAGCCCAGGCGTCCTGCGGCTCGGGGAGGCGCGCGCCGACAAGGCGGTGGAGGTGGAGGCCGTGAGAATAGTGGTCCCCAGGGCCGCCATCACCCACACCGTGCCCCGCAGCAGCGCCAAGGCCCAGTCCCTGGGGCGTCGGAAGGGGGAGCGCCTGGGCCGGTCGGAGGGGGCCGCAGAGCCCAGCGAGGGGCTCACGGAGCTGAAGAAGCTCAAGAACTCGGAACGGAGGCTGCTCCAGGACAAGGAAGGCCTTTCCAACCAGCTCCGGGTGCAGACGGAGGTAAGGCCAGCCCACTGCCCTGGGCATCAGTGAGTGCCCCGACGCACCCCTGCTCAGCCTGCAGCCACTTCTTCCAGGAGAGTAGACGTCACTCGCTGTGGCTTGTCACCTCTCACGGTGGCTTCATCTCAGATGCCACGTTCTCTCTCCGGGCTGCCGGTAGAGCTAGTGTGTGTCAGAAATTTATACCCTATGAACCACGCCGAAGATGGGAGTATGGGTGCTCTGGGCCAGATGGCCTGTAAGTTGGGAAGCAGGTTTCAACTCTGCACTTCCAGCTGAAGACCACCCGAGTGAGGCTTTCAGACTGCCTGGTGAGAAAACCCTGTCCTAAGGATCCACAAATTCTGAGTGTTTTTGCCTGTGCATGCGCACGGGTGGGGATAGAGAACGGTGGGAGAAGGACTGGTGTCCTCACCGTCAGTGGAAGGCAGGCTGCAGTGTCCCGTGTCTCTCTCATCCTTGCTTCTCTGCCAGCTGTGCCGTCGCTTCCACCTTCTCTCCCTGTGAGACTGCCGGCGTCTCCTGGACACCAGTGTCTGCGGTTCTTTCCCAAATATGCCTTAGTATGTTTTTAACTCATCACTTCTGATTCCAAAGTTAGAGTTTGTAAGCTGTTTGGAAAACAAAGAAAAACAGTGGAGACAGTACCAGCTTAGTTATTAATGTGTTCCTGTGGCACGGAACAGTCTGTTACCAACGGCAGCAGTGCTCAGGGGCTGCACCGCACACCCACACCTGTTGTCGGGCATTTCCGGGTTAGCTTTTGGCTTTCAACAACATAAGGAGTGCGCGTGTCAAGAATCCTGAACTGCCTCCTTTGCTTCCATTCTTAAAAGTAAAAATCCTAGGGCACAAAGATATCATTTTTTTAAATGTTGAATAAGGTTCAAAAGACACATAAAACATTCTCTGTCATATTTTTTAACAAAACTTATTGTGTAGTTTTCTAATTTTTCTTCTTTAAGTGTTGACTGAAGCAGTTTGTTATTTCTGTGATGCTTTGTGCTCTTATTCTGAGAGGCTCAGTTTATAACCACACGGACTGTAAGTACAGATATAAAAAGACAGAGGAAGATATGGTTAATATATGTATACTACGAAACTTAAATGTTTACTATCACCTTTTGATCGATATTTTAAGTAATAGAGATCCAAATTAAAATAATTTCTCTTTTGTTCATTTTGCAATATTGTAGTCACTGACATGGCTTTGCTTGTGCTCTTCCAGGTCAATCGCGAGTTAAAAAAGTTACTGGTGGCTTCTGTGGGGGATGACCTTCAGTATCACTTTGAACGTCTGGCCCGTGAGAAAAATCAGCTTATTTTAGAAAACGAAGCCCTGGGTCAAAACACAGCTCAGCTGGCCGAGCAGTTGGAGCGCATGTCGATACAGTGTGACGTGTGGCGGAGCAAATTCCTCGCAAGCAGGTATCTTCTGCTTTAAACAGTAGTTCATTTTCTGGTTTTTGATGTTCTGGCTTTTTGACCCGTAACACAAGAAGTCGACTGTAGTGTGAAAAATGTTGAGCCAGTTGTCGAAGTACTTCGTGTGCTACTTAAGGTGCGGACTCTGCACCGTGTTGTCGTCAGAGAATTTACAGGTATGATTCTGATCTCTTCCAGGGTCATGGCAGATGAGCTAACCAACGCCAGAACGGTTCTGCGGCGTCAGCACCGTGACGCGCAGGGCGCCATACAGGATCTCCTGAGGGAGCGGGAACAGTTTCACCAGGAAATGAGAGCCACCCAGAAGTACGGCCCTTGCTTACGTTGTGAACGCCTCTGCTGTCCCCTGCAGCCTCGGTCACTGTGACCGTCCTGTAGCGCTGCTGCACCAAGTAACTGACTGAGCATATATATACTTTGAGTAGCGATTCAAAAGAGATGCCCAGCAGAGGGAGGGAGACTAAGAAAAAACAAGATATGCTTCTTAGTTACATCTATAATAGGAGAAATCTCTGGATTGAAAAGTCCGTTTTGATTATATTTGTAGCACTTTTGTAAGACTTTTTGGTAGAAGCCAAGGAGTGTACCTGTCCTTCCTATGGAAGGCAATCCTTTTGAGGCCCAGTCAACAGTGTGAGAGCTTACCTCCACGTCCACATGTACCGGAACTACCAAAATTGATGGTCTTCCTTAAAAGTGCTTGTGCTTCTGTATAACTGACTTATTGCAGATCAGATCAGTAAGGTCAAAGAGGAGGTCACAGGGGAAACTGGAAGAATGAAAACCCGATGTATCAAAATATCAGTTTGTGGGAGGCAACTAAAGCAGTGTTTAGAGGGAAATTTATACCTAAATGCTTAGTTTAGATAAGAAGAAAGGTCTTCTCAGTAATCTAAGCTTCCCCCTTAAGAAATACAAGGAGCAAATTAAGCAAAAAGGAGAAAACAATAAGGACAAGAGCAGAAATAAATGAAATAGGAAGCCAAATGCTGCTGCTTTGAAAAGGTAAAATTAAGAAACCCCAGTAGAATCAGGAAAAAAAGATGCACACAACCAGCACCGGGAATGAGGGGCTGCCGTGCAGTCTGCCAACATGAAAGGTAACAGGGGACATTAGGAACAGCTCTCTGCCAGCACATCCAACAGCCTAAGTGAATGGACAAACTCCTTAAAGACACAAAGCACCCACCCAAGGGTACTCGGGAACAGATAGCCTGAATAGCATAACCTATTAAAACAATTGTATGTACAGTTAAAAAACCTTCCAGTAAATGAAACTCCAGGCCTAGACTGACTTACCGGTGAATACTAGCAAACATCTAAGGAAGAAATAAAGCCAGATTTACACAAACCCTTCTAGGAAGTTGAGAAGTGGGGAACAGTTTCCACTCACTGTATGAGGCCAGCATTGTCTCGATACCAAAAGCAGACAGAGATCGCAAGACCCGTATCTCTCATGAACATAGATGCAAAAATCCTTAACGGAGTGTTAATGAGTCCAGTCCACCCATATCCAGTCGTGTGCTGCATGAGGGCGTTTTGGTCAACGGTGGGCCTGCAGGGGCCCCCTGCGATGATAACAGAGCTGGGAAGCCCCACCCCTAATGCTGTGGGTTTGTGGGCGGGTGTGTTTGTGGAGATGCTGGTGAAAACAAAGGAGCGTGCTGCCAGTCGTGCAGCAGCAGGGCGCGGACAACACGCACAGGCCACGTACTTGATAGTGATCGCACGTGACCACGTGGTGGTGTACGTGTTTCCTACACTGGACTTCCTATCGTTACATTAGAGTGTGCCGTCAGTGTGCCAAGTTACGCCAGCAGCAGCCTCAGCCAGCCACTGTCTCCTGATCGGGTCATTTTCTCACGTTCGCTTTAATCTCACCGTGGACGGTAACCTGCTGTACCAGTTTGGCGCCCAGGAGCAGTAGGCTGTGCCACGCAGCCCAGGTGTGGCGGAGACGCGCGGTGGAGGTGTGTGTGAGTGCGCGCTCATGGTCACACAATGACGCAATAGTCGGAGGACGCATTTCTCGGGGGATGCCCGTCAAATGGAGCATGACTGTGTGAAAAGGGTGATGCGTCATGTCCAAGTGAGCGTTAGCCCAGGAATTGTAGTCAGTGTGCCATTCAAAAGTCCGTGCAACTCCCAGAAAAGAAATACATGTGCACATCTCGATAGATGCACAACTGAATGAGTGTGCTAGTGTATTTCACCTACCTAAAAACATGAGAACAAAAGAGCACCGTTTGTTCAGTGATTTCCAGATCACAACCGAGCACACTGCTGAGTGCTTTCTGTAATCTCACTTTGCCAGACTTTCCGATTGACTGAACTCTGAAAGGAAGACGGGGAAAGACGTTACCTGACTTCAGAAGTGTGGCTCATTCACGGAGCACTCCCGAGTGTCCCATTTCACCCTCGTTAACAGGCAGCGTCCGTGTGTGTTCTCTGCAGGCTGCTGGAGGAGCTCTTAGTCTCCTTGCAGTGGGGAAGGGAGCAGACCTACCACCCCAGTGCACAGCCTCACAGCACGGCAGAGCTCGCACTCACAAACCACAAGTTGGCCAAAGCAGTGAATTCTCATCTCCTGGGAAACGTCGGAACGAACAGTCAGAAAAAGACTCCACTGACAGTCGGATTCTGCAGCAGCCCGGCAGAAAAAATGGCTGAAAAGGTGAGCTCTTTCTGGCATGATCTATGGAACAGCTGATGCTGCCCTCTTAGCGCAGGTGGCACGTTCTGAGGGGAAGTGCAGACACGTGGGATCTAGACACGGTTCTCGCGCGGATGAGCTGGTCATCTCAGAGAAATGATGCCCTCCTCCGAGCTTTAATTTTCTCACATATGGCGATTCTGTTCTTGAGAACAATGTAATTGTTTAGAAACAGACGGGGCCTATTTTTTAGGCTTTTCTTGGGTTCATTTTGATATGAAAACTACTACGTAGAATTTCTAATTTAATAATCATGAGTAGGTAATAGATTATTTCTGATCTTAGGAATTGTTGATTCCCACGCACAGATGTGACTGTGCCAAATGCTGCGGAATCGTAGGGCGCAGACCTGGTACACAGTCCTGGGAGGAGTTAAGGTCGTGTCCATGAGCTGCCGAACACCATGGCCTCAGTTCTGACCACAGCCAGGTTCCCTTCCCTTCCACTTCCATATCCAGCTCTCAGGTTCCTGTCTTAGGCTGTCATGAACTAGAACCGTTCCCCTGTAAAATCTGCAGCCCAGCACCTCTGCAGAGACCTGTGGTCCCAGTGTCTCTCCCCAGCTCCTTCGTCCTTATGACCCCTTTTCCTGGGTCACGTCGTCCTTTTCATGCCCTTGATCGCTACATTCTTCCTTGTCATCAGCCGCTCTCCTAGCTCTTTCCTGGCCTCAGCTTGCCTGGACTCCATTCAGAAGTGCCTTTGCCTCTTCCCCTTGTCTCAGAACCCTGAAGACCGCAGTCCTGTGTCCATTCAGCTGTTTGTCATCTTTGTTCCTGTACCCGTCACACTCACCCGCAGGTGTCTTGTCCCTTCTGTACAGAAGAGAAAGAGGGCAGAGGCACAACACACCCTCAGGTCCCATTGATATCTAGATGCCTGTCTGCTGGGCAGCCAGCCTCCCACACATTTCCATAGGCTACCTCCATGCGTTTGTCCCATGGACAGCTGAAAGTAGAACCACGTCTTTTCTCCTTGCTTTAGCTTTTGTATTTCCCCGCCCAGAAAAAAAAACAGAAGAAAAACAACCTGCTTCTTCTCCACTACTCCCTATCTTAGTGGCCTGTACATACTATGTAGGGATGTTCTGAGGACTCCATAAAATAACGCATATAATGCCCACAGCAGATTCCAATATAGTACCATTTCTCAGTCAATGATAGCTATCATTTTTAGTATTTCCTTCATCCCCCAAATCCTGTCGGTTTTACAAATCCTATCAGTTCCTCTAATCTCTCCTCTCTCCCAAGTTCAACCACTGGCCTTCGCCCTGGACTGCTGCAATGGCCTCCTCACCAATAGCTCCCTGCCTTGCTTTTCACCTGCCAGAGTTATTTCAGAAATGCCACCCCCCAAAAAATGTCAGTGCGTTCATCTTGGCACTCCTGTGGAAACAGCTCCCAGGCTCCCTCATCGAGTTTGAATTCTTTATACTGTAGAGAAGGGTTTTCATAATCTTGACTCCGTTATCCCTTCCCAAGGATTATTTCCCAGGTGTCCCTCCCCGCCCTCCCCACACACACTTCACATTCCAGCAGTTGACCACTTTTATTCCACCATGCCGCTGCATCTCACACTGTGCCTACTATTCCTTCTGCCTCCACTGCCCTTCCAGCACCTCTCTGCCTTAAAGAATCGCCCCACCCCGCCCCAGAGTCTCACTGGCAGACCAAGATGTGCCTTCGAGGCTTCCATTGTATTTTGTATGTATTTATTGTAGCTCTTTAACATGGAAACCTGCAATTGTTTGATTCTCCATCACCTAAGTTATAAGGTTTTTTAAGGGCGGGGCCGTGTCTCATGTGTCCTCAAGTTCTGGTATAATCCTATGCACATAGTAGGTACCCAGCTGTTTAGTAAATGGATCAGTACCTAAAACCAGACTCATCGTTTTATCCTTTCTGTTCTGCTTCCCTGTTCTCTCCGGGAAGTTGTGGCACTGCCAGTGGCGTTTGGCAGAACTGACCGCTCCTTCTTTCTTGAAGCACTTGCGTCCTTGGCCTTCTGGAGCCAGGCAGAGGCGGTTCGTGGCTGCCTTTTGGTGTGGGTGAAAACAAACTCCACTTCCTGTGGAGTTGACACAAACTCTCCTGTGTTTTCACGCCCTCTCTTCAGCATCCACAGGAGAACAGTAATTTCTTCATTTTTAAAAAATAGGTAAACTAGGTGGTGTGATAACTACACGTCATGGTGAAACGCAGAGATTTTTGAGAAAAGGGATAAGTTCTCTCGTCAGTCAGACTGGTTATTCAGGTGTTATTTCTGGGGTACTGATACATTAGCGAAATGGAACCTTACAGGCAGTTACACCTCAACAAAACCCGGGGTGTACAGCCCCCACGGCATCCCTGTGACGTCCTTTCTTATTTTCCTTAGGTTCTACGCAGTTTGGACCCAGTTGCCCGTATAGAAAGCCCACCTGATAATCCATTTTCCGAGTCTTCACCAGCCACCTTACTCGCTACAAAGAAGAATATTGGGCGATTTCACCCCTACACTCGATACGAAAACGTCACTTTCAATTGCTGCGGTCGCTGCCAGGGCGAGCTTATCGTCCTGTGACGGTCTGCGCTGGCAGCCTGCCCCCAGCAGTGGCGGTCCTTTGAGAGCGGGCCCCACAGTGCTAGAAGTACTCTCACTTTCCGGTTAAGTAATATACACCCAAAGACGCTCCTTGGGCTCGACTCCACATCTCCCTCTCCTAACGAAGGTCTCAGGGTCAGGAAAGAATGAAGCTGCGGGTACGTCTCAAGCACACAACGCTGCCCAGACATGACATGATGCTTTCCCTAAATCTAAAAGGAAAAGAGTTACGCACCTTCTTTTAGGCTCTAAGTGACTGTTTGTCTTGCTGTGTGTTTTATATGAGCAGACCTAATTTTGGTCATTGAGGTCAAGGATGGACACAGGACAGCCCTGGGTCACATGCAGCCACGCCCATCACTTCCTACGGCTTTTGTAGTGCTGCCACGGGGCCGAGCAGGGGGAACGGGGCCACAGAGCCCGAAATACTGACTCTCGCTCTAGCCAGTTTTCTGACCCTTACTCTAAGTAGTAATTGGCAGGGAATGTTTGGGGGGACAGAGTGTTCTTTCCCTTTTCAGTGACTTTGGGGGGCTACAGAGGAGGCTTAGGAGATACTGTAGGTGAAGGTTTTAAAGTAAGTGCTACATATTAGGAAAACTACCAGCATCTTCAGCCACATTAGCAAGCGCTCCAGCAGACGTGCTTGCGCGTTGGTTTTGCGTGGGACCCACAGTGTGAGTGGGCACGACCTGACATGTACAGGAGAAACAGACCCTGACAATGGGGCCCATTTTGACAGACGCAACCAGAACGTCCAATCTGATGTTTATAGAATTTGGTGGGGCAGGTAGGATCTTTGTGGAATACTATCCAAACTCAAACGTGCAATCCATCAGTTAATTTATATTACATAATATCTACTACTGTTTATCTATGATGGACAATCACAAAACACCCTTTTATAGGCCTTTAAGACTATCCATAAAATGTTTATAACAAATTATACTACTTACTTACGGAAGTGCTTATCAACAGAGAATCTTCAAGAAACAGATCTGGTCAAAGTACAATGTATTTTACTATCAACCTAATGGTTTTGGGTTTTTTTGGTCTCATTCATCTGAATTATATTTATAATTTCAATTGGCAATAAATTTCTCTATATTCCTTATTCAGCATTGTCTTTTTTTCTCCCAGAATGATGTATTTCAGTTCTTTTCATCTAGCTTATACTATTTACAACTGCTCCTTCAGCCTTTCCTGTAGTTCTACTCAGTATAAAACTGAGAAGAAAACAGAGGAAAAGCTTCATGACACTGGACTTGGCAGTGAAATCCAGCACAGGCAACAAAAACAAACAAAAAAGATAAATTGAACTTCATCAAAATGGAAAACTTTTGTACATCAAAGGATGCTATCAACAGAATGAAAAGGCACCCGCCACGTGGGTGAAAATATTTGCAAACCACGCATCTAATAAGGGTCCAGTGTCCAGAATAAATGAAGAACTACAACTCAACAACCAAAAACAAACCACCCAATCTAAAAAATGGGCAAAGGACATGAATAGCCATTTCTCCTAAAAAGACATACTAATGGCCAAGAAGCACATCAAAAGATGCTCAACATCACTAATGATTAGGGAAATGCAAAGTGAGCACTTCATGCCTGTTAGGATGACTATTTCAAAAAGCACGAGAACAAGGCAAGGATGTGAAGAAGTGGGAACCCTTGTGCACCGCCGGTAGGAATGTAAAATGGCGCAGCCACTGTTGAAGGCAGTATGGCAGTCCCTGAAAAAGTTCACAAAAGGACCTTGTGACACAGCAATTCCACATGTAGGTAGGCACCCAAAATAGTGGAAAGCAAGGACTCAAACAGATGTTTGTATGCCAGTGTTCACAGCAGCATCATTCACAAAACCCAAAATGTGGAAGTGATACAGGTGTCCCTGGATGGATGGATGGATGGATGGGCAGGCGAGTAAAATGTAAATATATATATATATATAAATGAATACTCAGCCTTAACAAAGAATGAAAATCTGATCTATGCTAGGGCATAGAAGAATCTTTCAAACATTACACTAAGTGAAATAAGTTAGAAACAAAGTACAGGCGGCACCTGAAATGATCAAATCAGAGACAGGCGGAGCAGCGGTTGCCAGGCAACAGGAGAAGGCAGAGTGGGGAGCGTGTGACTGGCAGGCCCAGAGCTCCACTTGGGAGGGCGAATAGCCCTGGAGATGGAAAACAGCGGCGGTCGTACCACAGCATAAACGTGCTTAATGCCACTGAGTCGCACATGTAAAAACGGCCAATTTTATAGACATTTATCTACATTTTGCCATAATAAAAAATAAATTGTACTCTCTTGTAACCTCAAACTGGCAGCACACTTCTCTGATGGTTGATTTAAGGTGTCAATAATAACAATAAAGTCAACATTTAACTGAGCTGAACCTCAAATCAACAACCTGACTTTACACATTAAGGAACCAGAAAAAGGAGGCAAACGAAACCCAAAGGGTAGCACAAGGAAGGAAAGTGAAGTTAGAGCAGAAATAAAATAGAGAATAAAAAAGCAATAGAGTATCAAGAAACCAAAAGTTGGTTCTTGAAAAAGATTCATGAAATTGTCGAACCTGTAGCCAGACAGACTGAGAAAGAAAGAAGGTACAAATAACTAAAATCAGAAATGAAAGTGGGGACGTTATTACCAACCTCATACAGATTAAAAGACAAAAGGAACAATGCACTGACAAATTAACCTAGATAAAACAAATTCCTAGAAATACAAAAATTACCAAAACTGACTCAAAAAGAAACAGAAAATGTGAACAGACCTGTAAGCACTAAAACAATTATATCAGTAATCAAACACCTCCTGACACCTGGAGTGCACCCTGATGTGAGCCATGGACACTGGGTGGTAATGATGTTTCAATACAAGTTCATGGGTCATAACTAACGTGCCACTTTGGTCAAAGATGCTGGCAGTGGGGGAGCCTGGTGGGAGGCAGGGGAAATATGAGAACTCTGCACTTTCTATTCGGTTTTGCTGCGAAATAAAACTGCTCAAAAAAATAGTCTACTAAAAAAGAAAAGCCTTCCCATGGAAGTCCAGGACCAGAAAGTTTCACTGATGAAGTCTACCAGCTATTTAAAGATTTAATACCCATCCTTCTCAGTATCCTCCAAAAATGAATGAATGAATGAATGAATGAAATGGGAGGGAACAGGGAACACTTTCCAACTCATTGTCTGAGGCCAGTACTGCTCTGACACCAAAGCTGCACAAAGACACCACAGGAAAAGCCTCCTCCAGACCAGCATCTCCTGAGTGTAGATGAAACGTCCCCAGCAAAACACACGCAAACCGAATGCAACAGCATAGTGAAGGGCTGCACACCGCAGCGAAGCGGTGTTTATCAATTAACCAAGGTGACACAGCGCATCAACAGAACAGAGGACAAAGCCACGTGGCCATTTCACTTGCTGCAGAAAGGACGACGGGCAGCTGATGCAGGATTTAACAGCTACCTGCGATTTCTGACTTAGGGCCCAGGGACTAAGGCACAAATCTGCAGAAGATCAGAACCTCGTCTTTTGGAGCCTCCCCGGGACTCCTACAGGGATGCTCCACTCTCCCTCGTGCTTGTAGTATGTGTACCGTGGTCCTCCGCCTCTTAAAAGCTCTTACACGTGTCAGGGGCACTGATCCCCCACACACCCAATTCCAATGTAGCCTTCGATACTTCCCAGATGTCCACCGAGCATACAAGCTTTGTAAGCCAGTGAAAGGATTTCGAGGTCACACGGACTAGAGTCTGTGAGCAAACAAACTACTCACCTCTGTCACTTCCTCACCGTCCAAACAAGACTAACGGGGTTGCTGTAAGAATTATAGCAAGTGATTGCAGCAAAGTATTTACAACAATGCCAGGTACACGATACACAAAGACCTGGCTAACTTTGGAACAGACCTACAATGGCATAATGCATGATTTTTACTTTTTCTTCTGTTAAGAAGGAGACCTGCCCTATCGCTTTGCCTGGCACGGGTACCCCAGTGCGAAGCTGATGTAAATAGTGCTTTGAATAGGGCTGGATGGAGGGATCCCGCCTCCCTCCCTATAAGACGTTCTATTGCAGTTTGTTCCGTGAAAAGAGAAACCTGTGCCTTTCTTGTTCTTTCCAGCTAGAAACGTTCAAATAATCTAGAAGCGAGGGGACAAAGAGTCCAGAGCTCATTCAGGGTTCAATTTGTTGCACGGACTAACAGACGGTGTTAATGCATTTCAACACTTCAAGAAAAGAAATTTATTTTGTTCTAGTTTTTTTTTTTTTTAAAGATAAATCACTATCAACATCACCAAAAAGTACGTACCATTTCCATAATTTAGAGTACAACCACAGCACATGGGCCATAAAAGAGTGATATCCAAAATTCTGAGGACAGCGGCTTCAAAGTGAAGCATTTAATAGATACCTTCAGCTGTAATAGTCGGTGAAGCGAAAGGACTGGGCTTCGGACATGCACAGCTGGTTCTGCAACTGCCTGGAGCGCTTGGCTTCTAGCCGGAGCTGCCGGGTCCTTTCCTTGATGGCTTGCTGCTCCACTAGTTTTTCTATCCGCTTCCTTCTTAGCCACCTGGAGAGACATCGTCGGATCTGGTGTCAGGCTGAATACACTTTTCTCGCTACCAAGTTACCACTACAGACAATGAAGAGAAACTGAATTTCTTTACGATGAAATGCTACAGTCACAACACAAATTGAAGCCTTGACTGACAAGTTTCAGGCTCGCCCCCTTGGCTCACAAAGGAGAGAGCACATCACATTTGATACTGAGTGTCTGAAATTAAGTTTGTGTCTTATAATGAAATGGCCAACAAAAGTGTGTTTTTAGTGATAAACACTATTTTATTAGTGATATAGGTCCTATCCTTTTTTAAAATGTTTTTTAAGCAGATGTGGTGTGTTCCAAATAGCTTACTTTCTGCAACTAGCTGTTATGCTAAAATGTAAGCAGGCTAACACCATGCAGGCGTCGGTGCCGCCTGGCCTTGCCTGGCAGGGATCACGGTACTCTTGCCCTGCAGTGCACAACACTGCCTTCCCTGAAGCGGGAAGACAGGCCGGGGCAAAACACACCAAGACAGCTGCAGGAAGAGACTGCGGGCTAACAGATTCACGTCTGTAAATCTTCTTAGGTAAAACAACATCAAGAATAACTATACACACATATCTGGTATGTAAGTGTGTATGCAGGGGTGTGTATACAAATATGTGTGTGTGTGTGTGTGTGTGTGTACAAACACGTATTATATAGATAAAATTTTTAAAGAAATAACCAAATAATTGTATTAGAATAAGAGACTTAAGAAGCATCATCACCCAAAGTTGTCTGGTCCTGAATTGGATACTAGTTTGAGTAAATTAACTGTAGTGATTTGGGGAGCCAACTGGGAAAAAATGGTTACGAGCTAGATATAGATGAGATCATTCATGAAAATAAGCCAACTGCAGAATAGTTTATAAGTATGATCTCAATTTCTATTTTTAAATTATAAATACACAAAATAACTAGAAAATATGCACTAAGGTCCTAACAATAGTGATACAGTGTGATGAAAATGTGATTTTTTCCCCCTCCATTTCCACAATGCACATTTACTGCTTCTATGATAAAGGGTTTTATGTTTTAAAAAAGGAAACAAGGAAGAAAGGAAGGAAGCAAGCAAGGGAAGAAGGAAGAGGCAGAGAATCAAAGAGAAATACAGCCAAAAAAAAAGAAAGAAACTTCAAACAACAGGACTCCCGTGAGGCCTTGCTGGCACAATTACAAAGCCAGGAGTGTTTCCTCAGAATCAGCCAGGTAGGCGGAGTCTCACCCAGATAAGGCCAGGGCTGCCTTAAACCCCCAGGCTACGTGCCCAAGTCTCCTTTCATCTGGTCTATACTGATCTTCCTCCTCATCTGACTGCATTTCTTCACAGAAAAACGTGTTTAGGTAAAGGCAACTCTTTATTCGGTGTTTCTGAGGACTATGCAGGAGAAGCTGTAACCAACCTTTGGCCCATTTCTCGAATACATGAACAAATCAATGAATGAATGGATGGCAGGCTGTCACTAGTCTGGACACTCTCTTGAAAGAACGGCACTGATGCTGTGCAAACGGTGGAGTTAGAGACTATTCTCACACCTCTGCTGGGGTGTGGGCCCAAAGCTGAACAGGTGCGCAGCGGGAGAGGTCAAATATTTGGGCACTCCCTTCCAAGCTGCACTGACCGTGCCGCTCTCTAAGGTGGCCCCGAGGACGGGACGCCCGGCCTCGGACTTACTGCTTGAAGGCCCTGTCGCGGCCCGTGGCCCCCTGGAGGAAGAGCAGGAACTCCTCCTGCTTCCGGAGCTCCTCCGTCTTCCTCTCTCTCAGCCGCTCTTCGTGCTTCTTCCTCAGCCACAGTCGGAACGCTTGCTGCGGGTCTCTGCTTTCCTGCTGGCGACAGAAGCAAGCTTTGCTTCATCTGAATAAGCCAAGACCACATCCGGGGTCCCGAACAAGTCCCACTCATCGGCGCCGACCTGGTCACCTGCACTCCCCGGGCCCAAAGCAAATGTATCGCCTTCACACCCGCACACTGACCACCCTTCTGTTGGAGAATTCAACACCAAATTCACTGCCGACCGGCTTCTTTCAAAGCCTTGCTGGACACAGTGCCCCTCTGTTCCTTGCAGCGTTATGCATGACAGCCAAGACAAGGAAGCAGCCCGAGTGTCCAGCGGTGGATGGCTGGATAGAGAGGAGGTGGCATTTATGTACAATGGCATACTACTCAGCTGTGATAAAGAGGAAACGTTGCCATGTGCAACACCATGGGTGGGTCTCGAGGGTGTTGTGATAAGTGAAATAAGTCACATGGAAAAGGACACAAACTGTGATTTCTCTCATTTATGTGTGTAATGTAACACAAAAATGAAAGAAAGGAACAAACAAAACAAAATTAAGACAGTGTCTTGGATACAGAAAGCAGACAGGTGGGTGCCGGAGGGGAGGGGAGCGGGGAGAGGGCGAATGAGGGAGTTGACTGTGTGGTGACATGGAGGGAGCAGGCCACAGCACACACAGACACGGAATTACGCTCGGCACCCCCGAGGCTGTTATTAGCCGATGTCATCTCACTGCGTGCGCACACACACAGAAGAAGTGGAAGAAACAACGTGGTATAACAGCTGTTCACACGTCATTTACATGGCAGTAGGTGTCACAAGTAATCTAGAGATGATTTAAAGCAGATGGGGGGACTGGGTAGGTTCCATGCAAATACTACACCACTTATATAAGACGCTTGAGCATCCACGGATGCTGGTACCCGCAGAGGGATCCTGGGATCAATCTCACACCAACACCAAGGGATGACTGTCACCAATGAATGAAGATGGTCTAAATGCAGCGATCTGTAAGCTTCGCAAAGCCGAGCCCTTCGACAAAGAAAGTGATTTTGCACAACGGCACACACGAACTGGCTAGAGAAAGGCAGTGTGGGTGGAGTCGAGGTCTCTGGCATTCTGAAGGAGCTCCACGAAGTGCAGTTTGAAAACCAACAACCCAACACTTAACGTCACACAGCCTTTCTCTTCGAGTCCACCCTCACAGCGTCAGGCCACCTGGCCACGTCCCAGACTGCAGTCACTGCTATGGAGCGTGGCCGTGGCATCTGCGGCCATGCAGTTTCCTCGGAACAGCCATGTGGGTCTTGTCATAAGAAGCAGCCAGTGGGAGAAGCTGACTGTGTGGTTCCCCGAGCGTCATAGCAGACCCTGGCTTCAAGGAATTTGGGGAAGTTGAAGCAGGATGAAGAGAGCAAAGGGACAGACGTGGAGCCTTTCTACGGACGCCCGCTTGGAGCGGTCCTTTTATCCTTTCCCCAAATATGAGCCCCGTGACAGGGAAGGTCTTCTCCCTGGCGTTTTCTTTGACTGTCATCCCCACGGCAGAGAACACTGCAGTCTGACGTGTAGACTGTGTGCAACCGGGGGTCTCCGATGTACCACGCGGACCGTGGTGAAGCAGGCCTTACAGGTCACCGTGAACACCCAGAAATCTGGGAGTGACTGGAGATGACAGAAAGTGTTCCATCTGGAATCACAGATCAAGAGTCCAGAATCCAGGGATGAACAGGACTGATGGGAATCTCAGCCCACTGACCCACTTAGCAGATACTTGCAGGGTATCTATTACGTGCAGAATCTACAGGCACGTGGGTGGGCACGTCAATGAAAAAACAAGGTCCCCTCTCCCGTTCATTCTAAGTCTGCACTGTACAATACAGTAGCCCCTGGTCCCACGTGGCTACTTACAGTCGAGGAAAACTAAAAACTTCAGTGCCTCAGCCACATTAGCTACATTTTCAGTGCTTCGCGGCCACCAGGGGCCGCCTCATTGGACAGCACAGATCCAGGGCATTTCCGCCGTCACAGAAAGTGGTCCTGGGCAGTGCTGCTCCAGGTGAGGATATACAATGAATGACTGATTGACCGACTGATTGACTGACAGGCCAGACGCAGAGAAGAATGTGGGAAGGGGAGGCAGCAGCCACGGGACACTAAGGAGGGAGGACAGTAGTTAGACAGGCAGTGCGGCGGCAAGGCACAGGCACCTGGAGAAAGGGCATTCGGAACCCTGTCACAGAGCAAAGGGTCCGAGGCGGGTCTGTGCTCTGCATGTGCAATGAATGTCAAAGACGCCAGCGTGAAGCGGCCGTGAAGGGGCCCCACGAGCGGAAGGAGATGAGGCCAGAAGTAGCAGGGGTCTGAAGACCCACCCTCTCGCAGGTGGCGGTAGGGACTTCCAACTCCTTCTGGAGGTGAGAAGCCCTTGTCGGAGGCTTCAAAGCCCACAAGATACAGTCTGTTGTGCATCCGAGAGGCTCGCTCCGGCTGCGGGGCGGGGAGTGGAGCGGGGTGGAGTGGAGTGCAGGCAGCGGGATGGCAGCAGGGGCCCGGCCATTAGGTGTCTGCAGCAGCCCGCAGCACACAGCAGCGGTGGGGGTTGGGGTGCTGGGGCTCCGGGTGTGACTTGACAATAGAATTGACAAAATGTGCGCAGAGCTTGAATGTAGGGCTTTATACTGTGCTTTAAATGACTGCTTTGAAAACTTTTTTCAGGATTAGTTTTGTATAGTTTTATACATCCTACCCTATAAAAATCACACATGTCTGCATTGCAAAACAAAGAAATAAACGAAAGGAAAAATGAATGCAGCGAATTTCTTGAAGTAGTTTTCATAATGCATGAAGAGTTCCCATAGAGCAAAAAGAAAGTACCACGATCCCTCACAGAAAAGTTGACAAAGAATGTTTCTGTGAAAAGACTATGCAAACAGCTGAGATGCTCAGCCTCACTGAAAATCACACTGCAGTCCCGCCACATCTCCCACCCACCACACTGGTGAAAATAAAGCCACCGGGATGCACACGTCACCACGCAGGTGCAGGGGACATTCTGTGTGCGAGCTCTGTCTTATTTGAACGTCGAAGTTACACTACCTTAAAAACACCGGCAGTCTCCCATTTTCAGCATTTTCACTATAAAAGCCTGCGTGAAACTGGGATCATGCGATTTTCTGCAAGGTTTCTCAGCCCGTCACGGTCGAGTCACCTGCACGGTGCCTCTTTGGCGGGGGCAGTCCCCGGACACTTTCTCCGTCGGGCAGTCGGCTGCCCTCTCCGGCCGCGGCCGTCCCCGCCGGAGAAGGCTGACTTACTCTGCTGTTCATGTCTTCCAGCTGCTTCGCCCGCTGGACCCTCCTCATCTCGATGACCTGCTCCCTCTTCTTCTGCAACCACGCTTTGAACACTGTGTCGTTCTCCTTTTTCTTCTCCTTCTCTTCCTCTATTTTCCGTTGTTCCTCCTGGTGGGGAGAACGTCAAAGGCCTTCGTGAAAGATTTTAACATCGGACATGAGTTATCGCAGAGATACATTCTGAGATCTAAAAATTAGAATTCCCTGCCCCTAAAACTTTCCATCCCAATCCTGAGCTTCTTTAAACAAAAATAATAATAATAGGGCCTCCAATTTGCTTAGGAAGAAAATGAAGGTTTTCAAGATAAATTAACTGTAGAGATGAGGTCCACCACCGCACGGCTGTGCGATGCGTATGCACCGCTCAGGGATCCCTTGGCTCTCCCCTCCGCTTCCTCGTTGACTTCTGGCCTGAGACTCCTCACACTGCAGCTGTGCAAAAGCAGCACTAAAGATGCTGTGAATGTTTCTATATTGTTGGCACATTTGTTGTGATAAATGGCCTTGTGGTTACAAAAGAAAATGCTATCATCACTTCAAGCTGTACTTTTTTTTTTTTGAGAAACAAAAGCCAAGTTTGTTTGCACATTTCTTGTACTCGAAGCACGCCTCGATGACATCCTTTGCCTGAGACTCTTTGTCACAGTCCTTAACCACCACACGACTGCCACCAACCACTTTGCGAGGTTTTCCCTCTCTGTGGACCTTACAGAGGCCCGAGGCCCAACCTAGAGCTGTATCTTGAAGCGTGCTGCCTAGGACTTCCTTTAAAAATACTCCAATCAGAAAAGGAGGGGATGAAGCAAAAACATGACAAAATCTCAGAAACTTTTGAATCTGGGGGATGGGAAGACAGGGGTTAGTTGTACCTTTGCATGTGTTCAAAACTTTGCATTATGTTTGAGAATATTTTCAACCAGTGTACATTCGTAAGTTAACATTTTTGCTACCAGAAGAAACATCTAGACGACTGGTTAACTCCAAAGACAAAATGATTCTTTTACTCTGCCTTACCCGGCTGATGTTACAAAGGGAGCCGCCTGACCTTGAGGCCCAGCTCCTCCGCCACACAGCCGTCCCTGGGGCAAAGCAGCGTGGCCTCACAGAAACCACCCCCGGCTGGGCGGCCCGAGTGACCCCCACACTGTCACTGTAGCGTGTCAATTTGGGCAACTTCAGTCTCTTCCAACAATGAAGTGCTGTCACGGAAATGAACTGGATTACAGAACCCCTGCTCAAATTTTCTTCCAGGAATGGAATTCAGAGTGCTTTCCTTACATCGTGACAGCACAGCAACTCTTTCTCGTTTCTTTTGGGTGAAAAAGGTATAGGAAGAAAAGAAAAAATTCTACCCTCTTAACAACATAAAATACCTGTTTAAATGCCTATTTTCGAAGTCCTAATGGAGCTCACAAAGAGTGTGACACCCCGAAAAGAGGATCCAGATGAAAATGGGGACTATCTAGCGGCCACACCAGTCAAAGTCACCACCAGTTCCTTAGCGGAAAGATACTGAAATCATGTACAACCTCCTGTGTAACTGTTGTGGATGTACACACACACACACATACACGGATGTGTGCACACAGCCAACAGCTCAATCACTTGCAACAAATTATTTTGCGTAGTCATAAAGCTGAGCTCACAAAGCCTTCTGAGTGCTGCGATGTATCTGAACCAAGTGAACTGAGTCAGCCCGGACAGTTCGGACAGTAGTGGCCGAGCCGGTACAATTTGAAGGGCGCATCCTTTCAGATTCCGGCCTGAGTGTGCTATCAGTTACATGTTCTGGCTAACTTTGTTCTTCACCTTTTCTGCTCATGTGAGTCCCTGATAAATGCCAGAAATCCCCCTCATAATTTCCTGCATAAACAGAAAATATACCACTTGTCAGTGAATGCCAAGAAAACTGGGAGTTTTGACTCCACCTTTGCCGCAAACAAGTCGAATGACTTTGGGAAAGTCACTTAAACTTTCTATACTATAGTCTGCTTGTCAGTAACGTGACCTGTAAGTGACCCCATAACTGTAAAATCCCACTGACCTGTGATTCTGCGGAGGTTTGGTACGTGTTTACAGTTAGCCCAGTGGTGTGGTTCACCTGGGGGTACTGTTAGGTATGCAGGAAAACAGAGAACTGGGACGCTGACTGAAGTAATGTAGGAAAAACTCACCAGTTTTGGTACCTGGGCTTTTCAATTATAAAATACTTGCATTTTAAAAACAAAAAAATACCCCAAAATAATAATTTGGGATTCCATTAGGCATTCTGGAAACATTTCCTTAAGTTTATTAGATTCTATTCTTAATCAGAAACTAAAATTCCTGAAATCTAGGAATCGTAGGCATGGGAGATACATGAAAACACACACATCACAGAATGACCATCCAACTCTACCCGCTGTTCCTGAGGCCAACGCATTTCACCTTCATTCTTCCATCCCACGTCTGATTCTCACCTGTGTGCTGCCTTCCACAGTCACCTCATTTCCCCGAGCCTCGCCTTTAAAGTGAAAGGCCCCGATGAGTGGCCCCTGAGATCTACTCCAGCCCTAACACGAGTCCCTCGTCACTGTGCCTTGCGAGCTGTCCCCGAAAGCACCCAGGCGGTCGTGGTGTACGTTCCACCAACACCCATTCTTAACGCCCAGCCACTAAATCCAGCGCCAGGAAAACAAACGAGCGCGCACATGCACCCAGGCTCTGGGGAGCCATCTCAGCTCCCGCTGCGCCCTTGGGACAGGAAACGTGTCCTCCTTCCCGTCCAGCGCCCCCTGGGGCTCTCACCTCTCTCTTCAGCTTCTCTCTCTTTTGTTCTAGCCGTTTCTGCAGTTCCTTCTGTCGAGGGGAAAGACAATACGTTGAGGTCACTGGCGATATGTTCGCACACTGTGTCCTGGGGTTAGGCTTCCCACTGCCCTTATTTGAGTCTGGGTTGGCGGTGGAGCTCGGACCAGTCTTGGGGTTGGGTGGGGGCTGAGGGACAGAAGCCCACGGCTCCTCTGCTGATGAGCCGTGGATCTTTGCTACAGGCTCTTCTTTCTTCACACCAGTGATAGGTGAGTTGGAAGACCTGGGTGACAACTGCTGGGGTCCATTTTCTGTACTACTGACCTTATGAACGGGGGGCAGACAGCCCTGACTCTCAATGTCTTGCAAATTCAGAAGTTCAAACTTTCCGTCTCTCTCCACGAGGACCTTCCCATCCTTGCTTTCTTCACAACTTCCGCCAGTGACCGACAGGAGCACACTGTCCTGTCCAGATTCACCGGAAATACATAACTGTGACAGTTTTCCAGACACGTGACTTTCATTTTCAAAATAATATTTGTAGTTGTCCGTGTCTTCCAGCGGAGGAACTTCTAGATCCACTAATTTGTCCTTGAACTTCAGCTTTCGCTCCCTTTTATCATTCACGGGCTCTTGATTCTGTAGCAGCTTGTTGGCTTGTACAATTTTCTCCATGATATATCTCTTTACTTCCTCATCCTCGTCCTCGTCCAGGTCTTTCTGGCTGTCCAGTTTGGGTTCCTGGAAAGAGTTTTCACTGTCTGAATCTGACACGGGATCCAAAGGCTGGCTACTCGGTACAGAAATGAAGTCACTCCTGGGTGACACGTCACCCCTCAGAGCTCTGCCAGGATCAGAAAGCCGTTTGGTGTGCTCTACTCTTGTTTCGTTCTCTTTTAATTCTGGGCTGATGTTCTCTTCGTTCCCGCAAGCCATCTAAAGGAAAGATAGAAGGTTCTCTTTTCAGTGAAAATTGAGATGCTCTGTCTATTCATAGGTAAAAAAAAAATCTGAAATGGGTTTTTCAGATTCATGTAACTTATTTTAGTAACGGGAAAATGTACGTACTTCTTGTTCACTCTTGGCTCGTCATATTCTAACTCACCTCGGGGGAAAAGCATGGGACATCAACATTCAGGAAAAACTGAACTCTACATTTGTATTCGATGTTCCTGAGTGCTGTACTGATATTTAAAATTCTTATGCGAATGCCTGAAAAGATAACTACAAATACTACAATGTTACTTTAGTATTCCACCCACTATAAAGTTCCTCTCCCTGTACATTTTCAGAAGAATAGTTTTGAAAATGTCTTCTCGTGGTAATACTTGTATTCTTCAAATCAGCATCTTTATTCCCAAGGCCATTAAAGTTACTATAAATTGGTCAAGTGCTAATTGTTCTGAGGTTCTTAGAATCTCTTGAGATTATTATTGCCACTTACTGCAGGAGCCAAGTCCAAATTCCAGACTAATTTTTACCTCTAGATCTCCTAGAGGACCAAAAAGCAAAAGACCCTCTGCTCTCTTCTGCACACTCATTCGCCTGAAGAGCTCATTCACCCTTTAAGGTTCCAGTCGTTAGTGAACGGCCGTGTTTTCTGAGGTTTCGCTTTGTTTTTCATTTGTGTCAAGAGCACAACCCCATGACTTTACCCAAGTTTATGTCAAGTAGAAATAAACTGGATTCATGTTTCACTTTGGATGCAATTAATTATTTATACTGCATACATTATATGCAATTTTAAAATGATAACTTCAGGTTCATTAAGTGCTAACTGAACCCCTCCCTGTCAGCTCACTGATTAGCCCTGGGCCCTAAGACACAACACTGGAATCTCTGTGACTCACCCTTCTCATCCTCAGACAGGGATGACATCCCCTGTTCCCGGCATATTAAAGGAAATCTGAGGGGTTTAGATAAGACAGTGAGAAACTTTTCAAGGACTGCAAAGCACTTTGTCAACATCGAGATTATGAGGTCTGTTGGCAATTTCCACATACCTCTATTATGCTGACATCACTTTTTTCTTTCTGGTTAATTAGCCACTCCAGGTCCTTTTCAAAGTCATCTTCATATTCTTCCGTTTCTTTGGAATCGGTGCTTTTGCTTTCCTCCATTGTCCGTGTGTTAAAGAATCAGGCTATAAGATGAAAAGAGATGAGGTCTGCATCGCGTCCGACTCGGGGGCAGCGTGAAGTGTGAAGATGAAGGCTGAAGGTGAGCCCGATCACCCCCCCACACACACAAAACCTGGGGCGTGCAGAATAAACCTGTACCTGCATACCCCAAAGGAGACTTACCATGGCGAGGCATTTTCTAAGTGTGCCACTCCTAACACCCAAACTGATCAGAAGACCAGAAGAGGCGGGTGGTAAGACCACCTGAGGCCTCTCCAGGGGGACCTTCCACGTGCCCTGCACATCACGGAAACACCCTGTCCGGGTCAGAGGGCACGACTCGGTTTCTCCGTCTCTCTCACCCACATTTTCTCACGTCCACATGGGAACAAGTGCACCGACTCCCACCTCAGTTTCTCAGTCCTTGCTAACGAAGGAGCCAGTCACTCACGTGGTGTAACTACCATTTGTGATCTGAGAGCTTCTTAGCTGAGTAATACCTGGTTCCCATTTATGGTAAATGCTGACTTCCCCAAAGGCAGACCATTGTCAACTCTAAATAAAACATTGTTTTCATTAAGAAAACAAACTCTGATGCCTAATACTAGAAAACAGTAACAATGAATAGGGACGTGAGATGAAAGTTAATAAAAAGTCTGTGAAATAATATATAAATTCAGTCATTTTTAAGAGAGTTAAGCTGAAGTTATTTTTAAATTGAGGTCAGTGCCCAGCATGGCTAAATTTTTTTGTACGTAACTTTTCAAACAAAAGAAACCTATAACTCTCTGCCCATGATGTGCCTGTGTATGTGTGTGAGCCTACCATACAGTACACACGTATGACTCCAGCAAACACTCACTGAACACCTACGACATTCCTGTCTGTACCCCTGCAAAGATTAGACAGTAGACCTGTGCCCTCGAGGGGCTTGCAGTCTGGCAGAGAAGGCAAGCATGAACAAAACACATACATTTAAAATGTAGAGAAAACATAAACAAAATGTAAATAAATGGACTAAATGTATACATAAAGGACTGTGGCAGGAAGAATAAAAAAAAGCCATTAACCCAGTCTAACACTGGAAGGACCACGGGGAGCTGGGATGGGTTCTGGATCCCGGGTCTGAGAGTTGGTCAGCTCCTCCGGACTCACAGAGCAGCGGGAGACAGAGCAAACAAACGCGGCCAAGCCTGGAACTGAACAAAAACGTGTTCCAGAAGAAAGATCTGGAAGGAGTGAGGAGGGGTCAGTTTGATGTCATATCACCTTTCCAAAAAGAAAAGCGTTGAGGGAAAACGGTTTGTGTAGATTTAATTGTCACAAAATAGCCAAAGGCAGAACTATGTGGCACTGTTCTACGCAATATTCTACACGCTTCCCCTACTGACTTAAACAAAAGCAAATAATCAAACGAAAAAGAGCCACATGCTCCAAATGTGCCGTGAGTATTAGATCCACTTTCAAAAGAACTGTAGGAATCTGACCTTCAGGGCTCCAAACACCTGGGAGCCTGTTCCTCTACCTGCCTTCGCGGCTCCTGTACCAAGAACAAGTTGCCCGAAACCCTCTCTGGAAGAACATACAGATGTCAAGAACTGGACAGACCCAGGCACACTTTTAAAACTAAAATCAGAGCTATCTTGCCTGAATTAACAAATTACCCACAAATTTTGTTTTGGCCACTTCACTTCCCTCTTCTCTACCCAAACATTGGATCCGATCGTCTGACCTGGTGCCAATCTCACTAAAGTGAGATTTCCGTGTTCCTCCTACTGTTTGCCCACAGATGACAGCGGGACCAGGAGGAGGACATCTCGGGCGGCACCAGTACCAGCCGAGTGTTAAGGCTTTGCAGTCCTACGTGCGAAAAGCATGTTAACAGGTTTTAGTGAACACGGGGCCCAAAGCAAGTTTAAAAATAATGCAGACACTCAAAACGTGAATGAGCCCCAAGGCTGAGACTATGGGTGACACACAGACAACATATGAAGCCTATACCCCACTTCCTATCCTGCTGGAGTTTAAAGAACAGAAGATGGGCTGGGACACGCTCAGAGGCTAGCAAACCAGGAGGGGTGGACAAAAGGGACAGAGAAGGGAAGAAGGCAGGCTGGGAGAGTAAAATGCCTTACACCCACATTCTGAGGAGCCCTGAACTCCCGGGAATGACAACCTGAAGAAAACGTGGGGCAGTGGTAAATATTTAAATAGCCACTATGTGAAAGAGAGTTGGACTTGTATCACTTCAAGTAGTAAAATTAGTATTGCGGGGCGGGGGGGGGGGGGCAGATTTGGAAACAATGGAAGACAGAACGTCCATGTTAAAACTTGTGCTGAAGTGAGGAGAGATGGCCGTTGAAGTGCCCAGAAGTGAGCAGGGCTGAATGTTTTCGTGGAGACCAAAGCTTTAGAAAGGGTTGAGCTAGATGACTCTTAAGGTTGCTTTTAACCTTTTCTGGAAGATGCAAATTAATCAATAACTGCCAACTCATGGGAAGCAAGAGAATGTAAAAGCAAGTCCATGGTACCAAGATGAAGTATATTCAAAATAAATAATCAGTATCTGAATAACTAAGCCCAAGATTTAAAAACACTGTAGATACAGAGCAGGCTGTCAGCTGTTGGGGCAGGCTGGGGAGACAGGGATGGAGGGATAGAACAAAAAAGAAAAAAAAGGGATAGGAAAAAACGCACGGACACGGACAGCAGTGTGGCGACTGCTGGGGGGTGGGGGGTGGGAGAGCATAAACGGTGATGGAGGGAGACCTGATCGGGGTGGGGAGCACACAATACAGTGTGTAGATGGTGTGTTGTAGAACCGTGCACCTGAAATCTCTAATTCCTTCTAGATATTTATTTCTTTTAAACTAAGATTATAAAATGGACTTTCTCAAAGAATTCAACGTAAAGCTGCAATAATTTGTAAATCAGAGGTTGAGAGCAATAATACTTTGAGGCAACCTGAACAAACCAAATCAATTATTTCAGGGTGAGTTTATTTACCACTGCCTACCTGCAAGAGAGGTTAAATCACATTCATTGTTATGTCTACTTACCTACCAATTAAAATAAGGGTGCCATGAATCATGTTGAATAAATTAAAATTCAAAATGAATTTTCAAAGTGATCCAAAATACATAAGTAATCCTATTTTTCCATAGTCACTAAGGCCTTAGGATAATCAGCTTTCTTTTCAGACCAGGGATCTCGAAATGTACTATTTTGAGATGTTTAAGTAACATAACTGCTAGAATAAAATTTCTATGCAGCTCTTTAGTGCTTTCCCTTAAGTTTAATAAACGTAATTGAAGCTGAACTTGTAAACATATGGTGGCCTGAAGACTTTAATAGATACGCGTTACTATTTACAATGAATCACAACCACACAAAAATTCAAATTTAAAACCAAAACATAGCGTAAGCATAATAAAGTAACATGATTACACATTAAACATAGTAGGTGGTATTAAATCACACTAATATGCCTTACCTAAAAAGAAAGGCACAGCTGAAGTGACTCACAAGTAAATGATGCATCAAACTTGAAGGGCCATTATTTTCCTATAACTTCGAAGAGCTCATGGCTGGTTCCCAAGCAAACAAAGGGCACCAATCATCCACTCTTTGTCACCAAGTCCGCTAAGCCTTTTCCAAATGCGTCACAGGATATCCAATCCCCTTCAGTTCTTTTAATCTTCATCCCAGGGAACTGGCCTTATGGTACACAGTCAACACCCTTGAACTTTAAAAACACACCTTACACAACGGAACCGCCTAGCACGGATTTCTTTCTGAGTTTCACACATTTAAATCTCCACGTTTATCCTCAGTAAAAAAAAAATCCATGCAACTGGCTTGGACCAGAACCCCCTTCTCCATAAAGAACTGTAGTGACGGAAATCAATTCCTTCCCCCTGGGCTCTGCTAACCCCACGTTGGGGACATGACCGCCTCTGCTTCAGTGTTGTGGTGTCTAAGCGGCGTCCAGAGATGTACCCACTCGCAATAACTTTCAGGATTCAGAACTTTCAAATAGATTTTCATCTAATTCATTGACTCTAGTCTTATCACCTTTTGAACACATGCTTGTCCAAAAGCTAAGAAAGCTGAAAAACTGTCAAAGGAAACATCTTTTCATATAAAATAAGTACTGAAGAAAAATCGAACCCATAGTCACCTTCTGAGACCACCTGGCCCATTCTCTTGGCTGCAGCCTGCCAAGACTGTGGTTCCCGAGAGTAAATGTTTTTTAAAAACTCCTATGCCTGTCACCAAGCCTGGCGATAACTAAATAAACATCAAGTAATCGTTTTCACTTGTATCCAAGGTACCATCGATTCCATGAAGACCTCAGTTCTTGGAAGCTAATGCCTTAGGAGTGAGTTTTCTGTCCCAGGCAGGAGACCGTGGGGACGGGAAAGAATAAGACAATAGTGAGGACAGACACACAAAGCCAGGCCAGTCGCTGCCGGGCTCCGTGGACCCAGGACTGGGAAAGATGTGGAGCCCACAGGAAGGCTCTTCCCTCTCATCTTTACCCACCTTTCCTCCCACATGTCCCCCGACGGCTCCCCCTTCCCCTCGTTTCCCCCTTGAATGAGTCCGCACCATCCTTCCCTCGGTCCCTCTATAGCCCCTCCTGCCTGTATGAGATGCAGCGGTTGAGGTCACAGAGATGGCCGGGGGAGCAATCCTCTCCTCCTCTCTCTAAGCTCTGACCGTGAAGTGAGAGAGAACCCAGCACCCGCTACCGACGCGGCCAGGACCCGGCTGCCATGGCAACGGCGCGAGTCGGCGTCCTCCATCCGGGAGTCTCTTACTACGGGGGCGAGGCGCAGTGGGCGCGCGCAGGCGCAGACGTCAGCCTGCGGCACCTGCGCAGCTCCCAGAAGCTCCTGCTTCTACGTGTTCACCGAGGACCTGGCGTTCTGCAGTTTCCACGGAGACGACCGCGGACTTCCGGCGGCACCCACGGGTTGCGGGAGCTGTCAGGTGGTGGGCAAGAGCTGCTCTCCTCTCCTGGCTGATTTTCCACGAGTCCCTGTCTCTCTCGCCAGTGTTTGGAAGT
This sequence comes from Macrotus californicus, assembly GCA_007922815.1. Classification (NCBI taxonomy): domain Eukaryota; kingdom Metazoa; phylum Chordata; class Mammalia; order Chiroptera; family Phyllostomidae; genus Macrotus; species Macrotus californicus. The sequence goes on from VMDR010000825.1 coordinate 41,010, forward strand.
TGTTGGAACATATTCTACCAGTACGTTTCTATATATTATTTTCTCGCTGTTAACGTCAAAAACTATTAATACTTTGTTTTCCCTAGTACATAGGCAAATTGCTAATTAGTTACCAGCTTTGGAGCCCGAATTTAGATTGCGTTGACAAATGACAAGGTATTAGGATAGTACACTCCCCACCAGAAATAAAGAAAAACGAGAAATGAAAATATTTACTCAGTACAGCCCACTTTTCAGATTATTTTTTAAAAATTTTAGAATTTCTATTATTTGATATAATAAATAGAACACTGTTTCTCCAAAAGAGGGGCAATATAAAATTGGATTTTTAAGTATCACCCAGACTATAAACTAAGTTTAAAAAAAAAAAGATTTCAGGTTAAAAGGAATGGCAGTAATGAGCGCACTCCCTACCGGCCTCTGGAACTTTAGGTTGGAATGACCTAGTGTTTCTTGTGCTGCAGGACTCACTTTGAGGCCACACACTTGAAAAAGACAAAAGTAAAAATAAGAATACATTTTTTTGGACTACAGAAGGGCAAAGGAATTTTAGTCAAATCTCCTTCATTGAATGTAGAATTACTACCTTAGGTTTCAGAACTCCTAGCTTAATAGTCTTCCCACTGTGCAATCTGCAGTGATACACCAGAGCCACTAAAAAAGGTTTATTTCACCATGATGCATTTAAGGAGGCAGAGAAACGTTAGGATTTACTCCTAATCTTTGCACGAAGGAACTCACCTTAAAAGGAGAGGGAACACAGGGTGATGCCCAAAGATGCATTTAGCTCAAAAAACTAAAAAATAAAAAGGAGGGACCAGTTAGAAAAACGTGACAATACTGACTTCTGAAGAATGACTCATTCAGGAGGGCAGGTGGGGCATTGTAAGTAGAGAGAGGTGATAGCGTGTGTGAAGGCGTGGAGGCATTGAGTTTACCCCAGGATCTTTAGGTGATTCAGAATGCTGGTTTAAAACATGCAAGGGGTTGGGGGACATGTGGCCTAAAATGCGATCTATCCCCGATTGCCTGCAGCCTCAGATATCTCAAACACATCATGAGAACCACTGCAGTACGACCCGTGAACAGATGTTCCCGTTAAAATCAGTACCATCTTTGGGCAAGTTAAGTGTATCATCTATTTCTTCTAACCTGTACAGATACAGTATTTTCATATCTTTGTATTTGTTGAGATGTTTTGCAGACCTGCTCCATTAATTGAGGTTTATTTTGCAGGGTTAACCAGACGTTAGGGAGAAATTCAAAGGGTACAATGAAAGGAGGCAACTGTTAGATTTGTCCTATTGGCCAAACATGTTTGTCAGGGTCTCAGCCATAACTGGCCTGCGATCTGAGCAAGGAAGGCAAAAGGATCGTAGACGTACTGATCAAAATTACCAGGAAGTTGGCAATGACTTATTTTTTTTAAATTTACTCTTTTAAAAACCTAGCATTTTGAATTCCTTCCCATCCTCATTAATGGAAACAATAGAGGAATTGGGACTGCAAGGTCATTTTCCTGACAAAGGAGACAATGTCAGGAATGCTTTTCCCAAACTAATCATGTTAAGCAAACATCAGCTGTCAATTATGAGGATGCCAAGATTAAGTAGGTTTCTATCATTGTAGCAGTGCCTTGAATAAATCACCCAGTAGACTAGAGATTGTTGGTAGGCATTTTAATCTTGTTTTGTTTTAAAAAATAATAGGCATTTAGCTATTGCAGCACTGGCAGGTGGCTATATTGAGTCCATTACATATTTATATAACTCAATATGGATGTGTTTTGCAAAAGACAAAAAGTAAGACACGGTCCCTAGGCAGAAGGCACACAATCTGAAAGGCACAGGGGATAAGGTACAGAGGATAAAACTACAGGAACAGAAAATTTTATCTTAAAAGTTTCTTTTTTTGCATTGCTTCCAGGTCTTTGGTGGTAATCAATACAATGCCTCAGTGAAGCAGGTTTTGGAAGGGGTATCAAAGGGAAGGTGCTCATCTGGGTGTCGTGAGAAAAAACTGATCTGGTCTCCGAGATAGGATGAACAGAGGATTCTTGACTGTGGCAAGAAGACGCCTCCCTGGGTGTCAGAATGTTTGGGGCTGGAACAAAAACAAGATGGTAGCTTCTGCCCTTGATTTGGTTTAATTTACTTTATTTTTAAAATCCAGTTAACATTAAGGGGAAATGTGGGTCTTTCCAGTTTCTAAAAGGGAGAACGCTTTAAAAACAGCAGTGAGAAGTGTCAAAATCAAGAAAAATAAACAGCGCAATGTAGTTCCAAAAGAATTAGGAGAACAACAGAAATAAGGAGAAGAGTCAAAGGTAGTGATCACAAAGCAATGGAAGAATTAACAAGATACAAGGTTAATTATGAAGATCAGGTAAGGGGAAGGCTTAATATGAAATTTGTCTTAAGAAATTATTAACTTAAAATAATTTTGATGAAAAGGGAAAGATACTGTAAAATATTTATTTAATAAAAATAATTTTATCTATACAGAATTTAATAAAAAGTACAACAAATTATTTCCAATTATTTGCAAAACTACACACAGGACAACTTGCAAACAGGGTTCACCATTCTACAAATATGGCCACACACCAAGATGTGAACTTATTAGTGTCTTACGTAAAGGCTCCATTTGTGTGCCACAAACTTTGATTTAAATTCCAGGCAAACGATGCTTTGGTAACATGAACAATTTGATTGTACCACAGTCCATTTTATGTTAAAAAATTAAATAAAACCCTTCGAATACCACTTTTCCATTTGTTTCTGAGTAAACAATTCCCTATGTTGCAAAATAAAAGATAAAATACAAATTTAGAGTCTGCCACTTTTATGACATTACGTCCCCTTCTTGTCCTTAGTGTTTTTCCCTTCCCTGTATCTGCAGAGAGGTGAATGGAAAATGACCGATTCTTATCCCATTCATTTGCTTCTAAAGTTTCCGCTTAAATCAAATAAATACATCAATTTTGCAGTCTTGACACTATTACTCACACTCTTTAGCTGTGTTATTCTAAAAAAAGTTAACACCCCCAGCTGAAAACGGCTACCTAGATTCTTTTCAAGATAAGGCAACAAAGTCGGCTTTAAAATAGTGTTAAAATAGAGGGACTGAGCAAAAAGGGAAAAGGACTCATGGACGCAGACAACAGTGTGGTGACTGTGGGGGGCGGGGAGCGAGGGGAGTGTAAGGGGCCTAAACAGTAATGGGAAAAAACACAATAAATATTAAATTAAAAAAAGTGTCCACGTCTCCCATACTCTAGCAGCCACTTGGTAGACTGATTTGAGGATTAAATGTATACGGAATAGTATTTGTTCAAGTACCTTGGAAATGGAATCACTAGCAGTTATTTTAAGCAAACATTCAAGATGATCCCCTCTTAGAAGCAAAGGCAGATTTAATGTACAAAATGCAGGGATCACATCTGTCCTGGTTCCTGTCCCATTGAAATAATCAAAAAGAGGCTGAGTTTGTGGAAAAGGCCTTGGAATAATCCAACTACTAATGACACCCTTATCTTGGATGTAAAGGACAAACATAAAAGCTCTACGTGGAGATGAAGTTATTGAAAAAAAAAGACTTTCTCGTTTTATTTTTGAAAGAAAAGGGAATGCAAATACAGAGCGGGCTGGTTGCATCTTTAGCCCATATTTTCACTTTTCATCAGGGAATGAACAGCCCTTCATACAGAAGAATAAAAGACGAGGAAACCGTCGTTACTTTTTCAGGTTAGGTCTCTTCGTTCAGAGTATTATAGCAGGCTTCAAAATTGGCCTTATTTTCTAACTAAATGAGCTTCTCTGGGAAGCATATGAATAACGCAAACGTGTACTTCTAACAAAAATCTACATAAATACATAACTGTCAAGATGGGAACTGAGAACATTCATACAATGAATTTTTAAAAAATAACTTAACTAGAAATGACACACACTCCTTATAGGACAGGACCCTAACCAGAGCAAATATTGCTTGTGGTGAGAACAACTTTCATCTGTAGAAACACAAATGCACGTGAGTGACACAAAACAAAAATCGAGTTGAACAGAGGCAGGTGCTGTTACAACGTATTTCTATCTTGAGCTGTAACATCTGTGGTCCCTGTGAAGCCCTGGTCCCCACCGGGCCAACCTGGCTCATCAGATACAAAAGTACTTGACCTATGACACACCAAACTCACTTGCTATCAAGTACACAACAGCATGTGCTGCTCGACTGTTTGCAATAACTTGGTTTTCAAAATCAAGTTCCCTTTTGAATCAGAAAAAAGTGAACACTATTATGTTACTCTGGGAACACACATACAGTCAGCTGGCTGCTCGGAAGCCATGAAATGCACATTCACAAATGTATGTCTACACCTTAAAAATTAAACACATCCAGAGACCGTGGCTGTGCGGAGTTCTTGCTGTACGAAGCAGCTTGTCAGCGGTGTCTTATGTAGTGGTTACTTGAGAACTTGACTCTGGGTCTCCCTGCTTCCTGTATTTCTTCATAACAGTGACTGTGCCGTTAGCCAGGAACACCACAGCAATTAGTGCAAAATAACCAGCGTAGATCAGGAACTAGAGCAGGGGAAAGAAGTCATTTATAGAATTATCAGTAAGAAGGTGAGCTGTTTTATTCCATGTATGTAAACATACTTCATAAGTAAGTGTCATTCAGTTTCTCCTGAGAACTTCAGAAAACAGTGTGCTTACCCCCCGTGTCAGGCCCTGAAAATACAAACAGGCAGCAGAGCGTGGTGGTCGGAAGCCTGAGCACAAATCCTCTGACTACATCCCTGACTGGCCGTGTGACCTTGACTGAGACGCTTCATCTCCAAGCCTCGACTTCACTTATAAAATGGAATTCTTAATGTTGTACTTTCTCTTTACAGGGTTGTTGGGAAGGACGGGATCATGTAACTAAGTGTTTATTAGCTTAGTGCCGATGCTGTCACTACTACCGGTTGTATTTTGGTGGCTGTTGTCGTCGTGGTCTCTACCCTCAAGCTGATAGATAGATGGATGCAACACCTGGGTATGACTGACAGGCCAAGTTCTGAAGGTCAGGAACTTTGATTCTTCCCTAGAAGGGGGCGTATGGAGAAGGTCAACTACAAGCTGGGGCACAAACAGGGTTACAGTTGTTTGCAGAGAAAAACACAACAATTAGTAACATGAAAATAAACTGGGTTTCGGGCACTCACAGCTGGGACCACTTCTGCCTGCCCTGTGTACCCCACTGCAGGGCTCTGTTTATATGGCTCTCCTCTAAGCTGACTTTTTAATGTGACTATACAGTTTATCAACAGCATCGCTGCCATATCTTTTAAAATAACTTACTAGATACTTATACGCTGGACCATGGGTTAAATAAGACAGTAGCTCTAAGTCTTTGAGCCAAGTTTAAAAAAAATTGGATACATTTTCCTATAGGGACCCATTTACTTAGTCATGGCAGTTAGAGTGTTGGCACAGCCCACGAAATTCTATGACCCCGTGGTCGAGCCCGTGATGTTCGCTGCAGGGTAGCAGGTGCTTAGTTTCTGTGCCGTCCTCTCCCCACTCCCACCCCCCCCAACCCAGCCCCTGCCCCGGTGTAAGCACCTAACTCCTGAGAGGCCTTCTGAAGGCCTCTTGTGCTGGTTGGTGTTCATCGGGAAACCTTCACAGAAAGTAATAAGCTCCCACTCCCCTGCTCCTCCACCTCCACCTTTTGGAGGCAGCAGGATATAGCGGGAGACGAATAGCTTCCGAGTTAGATGCCGTTTGAACCCGAGCCCTGCCACACCACTGTCGACTCTGTGACCTTACCATTACTTACCTCTCAGATGCATTTTATGTCTAGTCCTGACAATGCTACAAGATTCTATACAAAACACCTGGCGCACAGAAAGCAATCAGTGCACTTTACCTATCACTATTTTCTCTTTTAGATCTCGTCAGTAAAAACAAAGTTAATTCCTGCTGACGTGTTGGGTCTTTGTATTCGAAGAAAACAAATACCTAAGTATGGAGGGGATAACGGAGAGGCAATCATCTGGCCTGAGATGGGGGTGTGGCAGGCACTAATTCAACTGCCCATTTGGTCAAGTGCAGAGCAAACCCCACCCATCAACACAGTGCATACAGGCACATGCAGCCAGCCGTACGGCTCCTCAGTGAAGAAAGGTGTTCTCAAAGGCAGGTGTCTGTGCAGGTGTTTTCCCAATAGGTCCTGTGTTAAGAATCATAGTGCTATTCATCACAGCAAGTCATCAGCTTGGTATCTGCGTGGGGGGATGTTAAATAAAGAAGGGAGGAGACCCAGCGGAGAGATAAAGCAGGGCCTCATGAAAAGAGGATCGCCCCAACACGCTCTAGGTAGCCTAGAGCCACGGATGGCAGGTGGCTGACGGGAGGGGACACTGTTAGTTTTTACTTTGTATCTGTCTATATTGTTTAAATTGGTTTTCATGAGGCATGCCCCACTCTGCCACCCTGATCAAATCCTATCCCCTGCAGGGCCAGAAGAGACCTTACCTGCGTGGTGATCTCTAAGCCAAGGCCACTGGCATCGACCACGATGAGCGTGAGCAGCGTCTGCAGGGCCAGAGCGATGAGCGTGTTCACACCGAACACGAGGGCATAGCGCTCCATGCTGAGGCTGGCGGCTATCTGAAAACTTAAAGAACAAAGGAAGACGGAATCAACGAATTTCTTCCTGGGTAGTTACAATTTTTCCTGTAAATTGGAGGGTACCCTCCTCTTGCTACTGTCAATTCCTTTCCCAAACAAGTAAAAAGTATTTTGTTACCAAATGATGTAAATCTTGCCCTGGCTGGTGCCGCTCAGTGGATTGAGCACAGGCTGTGAATCAAAAGGTCACCGGTTCGATGCCCAGTCAGGGCATATGCCTGGGTTGCAGGCCAGGTCCCCAGTAGGGGGCGTGTGAGAGGCCACCACACATTGATGTTTCTCTCCCTCTCTTTCTCCTTCCCTTCCCCTCTCTAAAAATAAATAAATAAACCTTTAAATGATGCATACCTCATGCAAACATCTGGAAATACCAGGAACATGTGAACAAGGAAGCAAATGAACCTTGCCTAAATGCTTGCTCAGGAGAAAACAGTACAGTGCTTCCTCCTGTTTGCCTCCTTTAACTAGGAATTTTAATTTCTTTGTAAAGAAACCAACGGTCTGTCCTGTCACAAATTTTCCTCGTAATTCCTGAGTAGAATACATACGTCGCTATAGTGATGAGTAACATGTAGATGATTCTGAAGACAACGTAGGACGCGTAGCACACCCAGATGTTCCCCGCGGTGTCCATGATGTATACTGCAGCAGCGATCAGGAGAGAGAACAGAGACAGCGTCATCTCTCCCCAGGTGGACCAGGATATTTTTATGTAACCGACTGCAAAAACGGCAACAGCACCTGCAAAACAAAAAGAGGAAAATAATCTAGTTATTTTGCTAAATAAATACTATTAAATTTTTTTTTATATCAGCTTATCACATTTTAAAAGCTCTGAATTTATAAAGAAGGTAGCTCGAGATTACTGTGGGCCTTGGAAGTCAGGCAGAGAATGTGGCCTTGATGGCATAAATACCATGGAGTCAGTGTGAGGGTGAAACCGAGGGAGGGCAGTTGGCAATGAAACAGCAAAGGAGGCCACGGACCCCGGCATGCTGCTAAGGAAACGCGGCCAAGGCAGAAGCAATGTCCAGAAGAACCACTGTTTTAGCTGGGCACCATGGCAGGACGGGTCACCTCTCCTCACTGAGGAGCCACTGGGAATGTGGCAAAGGGCACCTCTGCCCTTTGGTTAACTGGTGATGATGATAACAACAGCTAAAGTCTGCAGGGGGCTTTCTCAGTGCGAGGCACAGTTCTAAGTGTTCACAGAAGTCACGTAAAGCCTTTCAAAAACCTTACGGGACATGTCGACAAATGAGAACGGTCAATGACATGGGCTCTGAGTTCAAATCTTGACCTTAGTATTTACCATCTACAGGACCCTGGACAAGTTATTCACAAAACTGTCTGCGATCTCACTACCTATAAAATGGGAATGGTAACTGCACCTACCTCGGGAATTCAGGGAGTGAGTTCATGTACACAAATCATAAAATCAAAGCTCAAAATAAATAAATCACTCTTTGCTGTCACCTCACATTTGGGAGGGGGAAAGCCTTCTGACAACTACCAGAGAAACCCACCGCCCCCTGCTGACATGCAGCACTGCTTACCCAGCAGGGTGGAAACGGCCTCCACGCCTCCGTTGTAGACAGCAGCGTGGCGAGAGGGCATCACCTGCTCCCACAGGCCCTGTGTGTAGTTGATGACCTGGAAATAGCCACAGGTGGAGAGGGCCCACCACACCGACCAGCAGAGCAGAGGGCGAGAGGAGTAGCACACCAGGAAGTCATTCCACAGCACCTTCAGCACCAGCAGACGGTCCGCCCGGGGCTCCTGCACAGCGAAGGGGAAGGAGGCTCAGCCACCACAAGGGCAACTGGACAGGAAGCAATTGCACAGACTCCACCTTCTATTTAGCAGATAATATTCTTTTCCTTGTGAAACACACACACAGGGTGAGGCAAAAGGAGGTTTCCAGTTGTTCATACAGAGAATTATACAATGATAAATAACACAAAAATACCAAGCTGTGTTTTGCATATTCACAACCGTAAATCTGCTTTTGCCCTACCCTGTATTATATGTCTTAGCAATTACATTTATCTTCTCGGGGAAAATGCATTTCCATATAATTTTTGCTCTAAATGCTCTATGAATGTCAGCATAGCTGTATGTAGTCAACCCAGCAAAGGATTACTGTTTACAAAGTGAAGGTAGAAAGGTGGTCAGAAGTCGCCCACTTCAGCCCACAGGAGATGACACTCCATGTCTCCCACAGCAGCAAGCAACGATAAGGACCCACCATTATCAGTAATTACTAGGTCACTCTTCAGTTACAGTCCCTCCGTGAGCACCTGCTGTCCTTACCACTGACACACGCACTGAACAGCGATGGCTCAGGCAGAAACCTCAGAACTAGGACCAAGTGTTAGCAGCCGTTCTCCCTGGGTAGTGGGGCAATTTGTGACTTTTAATTTTCGTCCTTATACACTGTACGCCACCCAATATTTACAGGAAATATTACTATGATATTGAGGTAATAAAGCTACTATGCTTTTAATTGAGTGAATCAAGACACTCCTGAGCTGTGCACCAGCTCATGTTAGGCCAGAGGTCAGCATGCAATTCCAGACACCCTGTGAGGTTCCTCTGAGTCCAGCTGCACCGGAAGTTCCCCCATCGAAAGGCGCCATCGTTACTGAGCCTTGGTCAGAGCACAGGAGATTTTACTTTTGTGGTGAACGTGGAAAGGCAAAACAACAGAAGCCACAGGGACCAAAGGGACGCTGACCACAATATGGCACACAGGAGCCAGGATGTGTTACAGGAGCCACGTGACAGGGCAGTGACACCCACAGCAGCAGCCTGACCCAACCCTCCCACTGGTGGGAGGCCACATGTCTTGCATCGGAACCTCCAGATGTTAAAAGATTACTTCTTCCTACCGTTAGCCCCTTTGCCTTTACTTATCCCTTTTTAAATTGAGCTATAATTTACCTAAAACGTATCAGCTTCAGGTATACATGACTCAATATCTGTATACATTACAATACGATCAGCACAATCAGTCTAGATAACTTCTGTAACCGTACATAGTTACAATTTTTTTAAGATCTATTCTCTTAGCAACCTTCAAATATGCAATATAGTATTTTTAACTATCGCCACCATGCTGTACCTTACATCCTCAGGACTTATTTTATAACTGGAAGTTTGTACCTTTTGACACCCTTTACACATTTCTCCCATCACCCAATCCCTGCCTCTGGCAACTACCAATCTGTTTTCTCCATCTGAGCTTGTGGTTTTGCGTTTTGTTTTTCTGTTCCAAACATAAGTGAAATCATATGATAATGCATAATACCCTCAAAGTCCACCCGTGTTGTACAAGTGGCGAGAATCCGTTCTTTTTTATGGCTGGATGATATCCCACTGTGTGTGTACACACCACATTTTCTTCATTCAGCCATCCACTTGTGGACACGGCCTGTCTCCGCATCTTGGCTACTGTAAATAATGCTGAACTGAATGTGCAGGGAGGGAAGAGGCTTTTAAATTAGTGTTTTGTTCTCTTCAGATAAATACCCAGCAGTGGGACTGCTGGGTCACACGGTGGTTCTGTGAACCTCCATCCCGCTCTCCACGGGAGCCGCACCAGCTGTGTCAGAGGGGCTCCTGTCCTCCACATCTCTGCCAACCTTGTCATTTCCTGTCTTTGGGAGAATGGCCATTCTCACAGGGGTGAAGTGCTACCTCACTGTGGCTCTGATTTGCATTTCCTTGGTGATGAGAAATGCTGAGCATCTCTTCACGTGTCTGATGTCCATCTGTACGTCTTCCTTGGAAAGATGTCTATTCAGACCTTTCCCCCAGTCAACTGGACTGTTTTTGCTATTGAGTTGTATTTGTTCTTTTCATATCCTGAACACTAACCTGCTGTTGGGTATGTGGTTTGCAAATATTTCCTCCTGTTCAGCAGACCGCCCTTTCCTTGTGTTGACTGTTCCCCTGGCTGTGCAGCTTTTCAGTTTGATGCAGCTCCGCTTATTTTTGCTGTTGTTGCCTTTGCTTTTGGCATCGGGTTCGAGAAATCACTGCCAAGGCCGGTGTCGGGGACCTCACTGACTACGTTTTCTTCAAAGAGTTTATGTTTTTAGTTCTTACACTCAAGTCTCAATCCAGTTTGAGTTAATGTGCAGCCTCTTCTTTAAACAGAACCTTTAAAAGGTATAGTTAGGTGTTTACAATGCCAAGTTGAATGCCACTCTTGGCTTAGCTTAGTTGTGTGTGCAACGGGAGATTTATCTATAGTCAAAGCACTGGCTACGATGGGAATTTCTGAGAGTAAGTTTGACAAACGTATTATTTGTCAAAATATGGTTCTACCAGTCAGGACTGTACCTTATTCTGATTTTCATGGCTGGTCCCTTATTGTCACTCAGATCTCAACTCAGACATCAGCTTTTCAGAAAGCCATTCAATACCCTTAGCAATCACTGCTTCTCCTTCCCACAGTCACTCGCTAGCCCCTTATGCTCCTACTTCATTTTCCCTCTCTGTGAAATCAAGATCAAAGCACCCACCTGCCTACACACTCTTCTTTACCATAATTACTGCAATTATGACTCATGATTCAATTATAGGCTTATCAACGTCAAATGGCACCACAACCTCCAGGACCCGAGTTCTGACTTTCCTTCAAGCGCATCAAAGAAAAACGCCACCTGTCACGGTGTCAGCAGCAGAGCCAAGGACACCACGGAACTGACCTGAGCCCTGCTTTTTACCGCCCACAGCCAATGTGACGGTTCTGACTGTGCCGCCTGCCCAGGGAAAGACTTCACAGAGCAAACCAGAGACTGAAGTGAGTCTCACATACATGCTGAAGTTACGTTCAGGAGGGTATTTGTGTAGCTCTGCAAGAGTCGCTGCCTCTGATCCCAACCCTCATCTCCAACATGAGACAGGCGAGGAGCTCTGAAGTCCCTTGAAACTTCAAGACGCTATGATTCTTCTGCAGCCTGTGGTTGGAATCACTTCTAACTCTAAAATTTTATAATTACGCAGCATGTCAAGTACTGGCATTTTGCACATCTATGAGCAACAAATATCAAATTTCTCTATGATGATAGATTTCAAATCATTAGCTGACTTTAGGTTTCACCTCAGTAGGTAATAAAAATCAATTTAGTGGGGGATGACTGCATTATAAAAAATTGAATGGAATGTGTCAAGATAAAATATTGTGTTGTAAAAACCTCTGTTTCAGTTATACATAAAATACACACACACATCTGAGTACTGGCTGCTGTATAAACTGTTTCTTACTAAATAGTTTTCTATTAGTGTTCAAAAAGCTTAAAACTCACTGGCCTATAAAATCTTTACAACTATGGCCTATATGTCAATATTTAAAAATACATATTTTTATAGGTATGTATATACATCAATCTTAGCTAAAGCCATTTTAACACATTTAAAACAGAGTTTAGAAACAGTTCTTATCCCAATTTTTCTACATGAGACCTATCAAATGATTATTTGTACTTCTTTCCCTCCCTTATCAACCCTTTGTCAACTCTCCGACGTCACCAAACAAGCTGTGAGGGACTCAGCATTTCACTTCGACTTAGTCCCTGGTAACCCTGACTGAGCTGCTCACATGTGCCCTAATTATCGGAGTGCTTTTCACGGTGTCACCCAGGCTCTACAGTGTGACGCAAGCCCTGGGACGGTAACCTAAATTTCAACTAGTCACCAGAAGTGAAGAACAAGGGTAGACTAAACAGAATAATTTTCACTCAGTGAGGACATCAGATGCCATGTCGAATCGACGTGGGTTAACTCCAGGCGGAGGAAGGCCAGACTCTATTCCTGCGGAGCCCTCCCTCTCGACCAGCCTACAGAGCCTACGGAGCTTGGTTTCATGGCTGACAGAGCCTGTCTACAAAGCTGGAATGGTAACAGTCGTATGTCCAAACAGGTCCCAGGACAGGTAAGGCTAATTCAGTATGTTTGGAATGACTCTTGCCCCTCACAGCTTATAACCTGATAGGAAGATAACAAACTTTTATTATTATTTTTTAAAAAGTGGGGGAGGCAGTGAATCTGCCTAGAGAAGAATGGATGGATGGATTCTTCTGATGCCATACCTCTCTTCTAAGAGACAACTGAAGTTAGTCCCACTCCTAATACTTATTTCACCTTCTTAAATACTCCTTTTGAGTCTCTTCTTGTGTATTATCCATCACTATCCCACTTCAGTGAAGTATTCGAAATTAAAATCAAGGTATTTCTGGCACAGAAGAGGAAGGTAACACCACCTATCCTTAAATACTCTGGGCTTCAATTCAGAAACTGGAAGTAGATACTCATCCTTTGTTGGAATCATTTCATCTATTCATTTAGCAAAAATGTCCTGAGTGCTTTATTTACATGCCAAGTTCTGGGGATCGAAAGGCGAAGGAGAGGCAGCCCTTGCCGCGGCTTCTGAGACACCTCTGACGCAAACACAACGGAGTGCTGTGCCAGTCTGCCCTGGAAGGTCATTCACTCTGGGGAATACATTTGCCATCCCTAAGTTAAATCAGCCTTATTTTGAATCAATGAATGAATGAACCAACCAACTAACCAACCAACCAACTCAGGATAAAACCTGCATCCACATGAATACAATGTCCTGCAAGAGGGGGTTTCCTGTCTGTTGTTTTTTCACTGTAAGTCTGGCCCCCAGAGTAGAAACGTTAAAGACAATTTAAGGCTGAACTTACCGGCTCCTCCATGGGAGGCTCTTCTGCACGTAGGGGGATTTTTGACTCAACATCCTCCCAGCCAGGGAGGTGATGAGAAGCTGAGGTATCAGTAACAATACCACCGTTTTGTGCAATGCCACCATTCTGTACCTTGACACCATTCACTCCCTGGCAGGTGGGATGAATGTGGTGAAAGAAAAGGCTCTTCTGTGGCATAGGCAGAAACCAGGCCACGGCAAAAGCCACAGAAACACAGGTAAGAGAGATGACATTCAGGCTGAACAGGGACCAGCCTACCACGGAGACGAGGATCTGCCCTAGAACAGAGCCCACGGTGAAGCCCACCAAGGTGGCAGTTCGACTATAACTTGTGACTTTCTGGTACCTGCTCAGGTCTACCACACTGTAGATATACGAGTAATAGGCGATTTCAGTGGCTGTGGCGATGCCATAGAAGAATTCCAAGAACTGAATGGCCAGCAGTCCCTGGGCATAGAGCAGCATGAACCACGTGACAATAAGGCTGAGTCCCTGCAGCAGAATGACGGGCTTGTAGCGGAGGTAGTCTGTGGCAAGGAACACAGGGAACAGCAGCACCAGGTAAGAGTAAGTCCATACTGGATAAATTTCATTGAAGACCTGACAGGAAAAGGATACAAACCCATTAGTGATATCAGACCACCCGGAACATTTGTAACACTTAATTCTTATAAAACAACCTACCAACACCTCAAAACCACCACCTTATCAACCAAAGAAGTCAGGACAGCAGTTCTGATGATTGTTTGGAACATACTTCCGCATTTCCACTCCATCATCTTTTCCCTAAGACCCTCCCCGTTCATCAAGGCCTAGTTCATAGGCTCCCTCCTCCTGGACGATTGCCAGAGCTTACAGTCTTTGGGCCGCAACACTCAAAGCTCTCTTTTCTTTAGTTTATTTTTTATTTTTAATAGTTTATTTTTTATTGTACTTTTCCCACTACCTTTTACCACCCCCCCCACCCTCTACCCAGCCTCCTCCCCTGCAGTCCACCGCCCTGTTATCTGTACCCATGAGTTGCGGTTTTGACTTGATCCCTCCACCACCACAACCTCCCTCCCGCAGTGCTGTCCGCCTGCTCTCTGGACATGGCTTTGCATAGGACATCTCCCCAGCCGCCTCACAGCACTGGTGCTCAGCCATGCTATGCTGCACATTTCCCAAGGGACTCTAAAAATTCCAAATGCCTAGCCATAGGCATTTTTTTAACCACCTCCAGGAGATTTTAACATGAGCCAGAGCTGAGAACCATTGCCTTATAAGTTCTTTAAGGGTGACTCATCTGCACAGCCTAATGCCAGCATACTGTTTAGGAGGTACTTGGCTCAATAAATGTCTTGGAAACAGATGTTTTGGAATTCTTGTCAATTCTTTCTTCCAGCCACAGGGTGGGGAGCCTTGATCCCACTGCTTGATGAGTAGGGCTGGTTTGATTTCTCTGATTTTAAGTTTCGTTTCTTTGGGATCCCAGGGAAAAAATGGTAAAACTGTTAACAATCTTGACAGAATATCTGTGGATGGTAGGATTATGGGCAACTTCTATGTCCTTCTTTTTGCTTGAAAAAATAGCAGTGTTGACGGTTTTCTTTTTAATGTATTTTTTTAAATTGAGATATAATAAAAATAATCTTTAAGCTTTAAGCCATTAAGATCTCAGCTAGAATTTCATTTTCATCATTTGCTGTGTGATCCTAAATTTCTTCAAGTTCTCCTTAGACTTAACCTGCATTATCAGTAAAAGCGGGATAAGGCCTAAACCAGCGGGTTGTTTGTTGTGAGGATTAAATGAGAGAACTCAGGTAACTCACTCACCCCACCCTACTGGTGGGTCTGAAGGTGGGAGGGCCGAGGTGAACACACAGACCGCTGAGAACAATGTGAATTAGCTACATTAATTGGACTGTCACCCCCATTTTTGAAATGACAGTGCTTGTAGGGGACTTTGCCCTCCTCTTATATGTGCCCAGTGTCTAGCAAGGTCTAAGCCAGTCAGTTTTTAAAGATCATTTCGAATTCTGCACCAGTGGCCCAATTTTTAAGTGTTTTCTGAAAGGTCGTCATGGTAACAAGCTAAATACTTCACAGTAGAGCACCGTAATCCTACTCTCTGTCTGAGGGTGACTTTCTTTTTAACTCTTATGTATGCCTCAGTTCACCCAGGTATAAAATGGGCTAACTGTTTTAAGGTTTAGAGGAACAACAAAGTAAACAATTATTGTAAAATCTTTTGCCAGGGCATACCACAACTAAAAAAGTAAAACATAACCTGAAATATATCCCAGACTTGATTTGTTTCTGACGGGCCGAATAGCCAAAGTGACTTGTCTAGTGGCCTCACCACCGTGAAGTTTGATCTAATTTGTGTTTGTAAGTCACTTAGCAACCTCCACTGGATCAGGAAATGTTCTTGCACCCGAACATGTGCATGAAAGAATAATCGAGAACTGTAAAAATGATTCTTACTCAAAAGTGTGGAAACTGCAGCAAACGAGAAACAAAGTACACTATGATGGATAAACCACAGCGTAAGGCGGCCTCTCAGGAGGAAACCAGAGGGGCCAAGGGCACTGAGATGAAGGCTGGGTGCAGTGAGGGCTTCCCTCCAGACTTCTCACAGCCGTGTTCCTCGAACAGCTTCCCAGCCCTTCTCGTGCCTGCCGCTTACAGATACTCTCCCGCGGCTTTCCTGGGTCTGGAAGTGCCTCCTGGGTCTGACTCAGCAGGCCCACTTCCCCAGCGTGTCTTCCCAGCACAGCACCATAAAGCTGTATGAGCCGCCACGCCTCCTTCTAAAACACCCTCGTTAGTCCCTCAGCGTCCCCTCTTCCTGTTTTCCACCACGTGCCTTTGGTCTGTGACTTCTTCACTCTAGTAGAACAGTGTGCTGACACACGTCATAGACCTCTCAGTAACAGTTGTCCCAAAATGATTAGCTGCCAAGTTTTCATTACATAAATCTCATCCTTTTAATCACCAATTTAAAGTGTTGATACTTATAAGTCTGTTTCTACTCCTAATATAAATCCACAACATAGATAAGGAAGACAGGAAAAGTCACATCGCCAGACCTGCAAGGCCAAGCGGAAACAAAAATAAAGGCGGTAGGTGGAGGTGGGGAGGTGGGGGAGGAACCCTGACGGCCTCTCTCTAATTTACTCTACATGACTTACTCAGCGAGAGGACCCACCCAAGGTGAGTGTCCCTCTCACAGGGTGACCAGCACTGCAGCAGCAACCCTCTGCCGCTGCTGAGGGACTCCAATACTGCACAATTCACCTTGCCAACAGGACTCCATTTAATCCAAACAACCCTAAGAGGGAAATGCTTGTCATCCCCATTTTACAACTGAGAAACTCGGCCTCAGAGAAGGTTCAGTAAACCGTCCCGAGTTATCACAGCTATGGACTGGCAGGGGAAGAACCGAACCCAGGTATTCTGAATCTACCGCACTTTGATGCTCCATTTCTGCAATTGTTAAACTGTTACGGAGCATGTACTGTGTTCCAGGGTAACTTCTAACGCCTGCAGCAGCTTTCCAACCTGCCCTGAGGGGCTTTTCCAGGGCATTTATGGAGAGAGAAAAACCAGATCTCCAGAGGTTAGCCACTGGTCTCCAAAAGAGCTTTTTTCTCAGTGCCTCCAAGGAGAGGCTGTCACACCAGAGAATGCTGCTTTGATGGATACTTTTGATCTTGAAGGGAAACTTCCTACATGCAAAAATGGACAAATTACAGACTCTGCTGTCCAGACCTGGGCAACACCTTATCTCAGGTAAAATCTGCCATGTGAGCAAAAGGAACTGACTTTACCCTAAGGAACCTTTCACAACTCTTCGGACCAGAGCTTGCGTGCGCTTTCCTCTGAGATAAAAACGTCAAGGGGAAATGCATTTGGTTTAATTTCTAATTCAGATTCAGGCTTTGTTTTAGAATCAAGTTGCAATTAAACCAGTAATTAATAAGCAAAGATTTGCATAACACTGCTTTCAAGCTGTATGGAGAGCCAAGCAGGAGGAGGAGGAGGGGGGGGGGGGGGGGGGGGGGGGGGGGGGGGGGCGGACGTAGAAGAAGGAGAAGACAAGGACAACAAAGAGGAAGAAGAAAACGGAGCCAGTTTGGAGAACTCCAAGAGTTCTGAGCCTAGTGAGGAACACATACACACACGTCACTGCCCAGGGAGGCAGGGAACACAGGGTTGCTTCTGTGAGACGGGCCCTGAAGGGTGAGGACACGGGAGGCTGACAGAGAGCTATCAGCAGAGGTGTGTGGGAGGGTTACTCCAAGCTGAGACCTCATCTCCGAGTCCAGGCCAGTGGGTGAGCCTGCGAATACACTGGACCTGAGACTGTGAGATGAACGTGGATGCAGCTTGGGCATGTGGAAGAAGGACGCAGGTAGAGGGAGGTAGGGCTGTTGAAGTAAGAGCCAAATTCTGTAAGGCCTGAATATCAGGCAGAGCCGGTGGAATGTTTTGTTTTTTAAGAAAATCAAAGAAAAGTACTGAATGCCTGTCCAATCACTTGCTAAAAAAAGACAAAAAGATGAACAATGACCTTGGAGATAAAGAGCTCTATTTTATTAAATGTTTGGCTTTCCACTATTGGCATACAGTCAAACTTTAACCTGTTTAAAACGTAAAAAGTGGTACCTAAAAGAGGTTAACATTTTTCCTAGCAAATTGTTCTGTTTATTTCAATTATTAGATCACTTTTAAAAATCTAAGTTTCCACGGAGGTTGCGCAAGGGCACACTGCCCACAACCAACACACTCAGCCTGACTCCAGAGCCGTCTGAGACCAGGGACACTCCTTTCCCAGACACTCCCTTCTCTTCAAACCCTGCCCTCCTCCTCATGTAATTTGCATAACAGGAGTTTGCTCCGCTTTTGTTACACAATCGGCATATGCTTCCTGGGCCTGGCACCTGTGCTTTATTCCTATGTCCCCTGCACATACTTCACTCTGGAAAGCTTTCTGGTAAGACGGGGCGCGTGGTGGAACACCCCCCAGCAGCTCCGCCCAGGGCACGTGACAAAACAGATCAGCTTTCAACTATCAACACCGGGAGGACGTTCTCCCCCTGGGCTTCCCCCCTGGGCTTCGTAGGCAGGCAAGGTGCACACACTGATCACATGGCGGTTCACATGAAACTTTAATTGTCAGCAGCTCCCCAGCGGTATCAGTTCAGCCTCAGTGGCTACACCTCTGATCCTAGGTTGTGTCGGGCATCCAGGATCATTCTCACATTTACCGCAGTCACTTTCTTCTTGCAAAATCATTCTGTTCACAAGAGCCGGCCCTTTCCACGTAACTGCCAGTACTAAATTCAATTATGTAATAAATAACTGTTCCAGTCCTTTGTGGAGGTGGGGGGCATAAGACTCCACAGTCTCACAGTCAGGAGAGAAACAGAAGACCCAAAGTCGAGTAAAACTCCCCGATATACTTGCTAGAGGTGAGACAATATGAGAAACTCACATGAAACCCTCAATCCAGAATTCAACACCCAACTTTCAACTCCATTTTCAAGGTTAAGTAACCTTGAAAACGGTGGAGCGGGGCGACAACGAAACAAGATGCGAGTAATTACATCCTGCTCTGACCTGTTGTTCAGGGACACTGAGTCACTACTCAAAATCGGTGAGTAATCACAGGGAGAAGAGTGAGGTTCAGACAGGAGTATTTCACAGCAACTGGGAGGCACAGAGAGCATGAGAAAACAGGGCCAGCTAACAAGTGCCCACTCAGCCTTCGCCCTTTGCGGCGTTCCAGAAAAGAACACCGGACCTGAGCTTTGCTTTTGGGCTCTGCAGTGTTCTAGGAAGAGGGCATTGACCTTGCTTTACTTTGGTTTCGTGGTGGGGGCACCTGGAGTTTAGTTCCTTTTTCAGTTAATATGTCTTCCTTCTTCAAAAGCAAAATGTTGCAATTGACCGTAGCTCTAAGAGTTAAGACACATTTTTAAAGTACACAAGTGCACTTCCGAAGTCCTATGGAAAATCAACCAGCAAGGAGTTCCTACTCATGGCCTATGGACTCTCAGTTACTCTGAACATCACAGACGGACAAGAAGCTTTGCGAGATCTCACCATGTGATTGGGCAAAACTAACATCTGTGAAGCAACAATTCACACGCAAAAAAAAAAAAAAACAACTGTAATTAAACGCCAACTCTGTGATCCCATCTAGGTATCTGCTTTTATCCCAGGAGGGGGGGGCGGGGGGCGGGGGGGGGGGGGGGGGGGGGCAGGACATCCTTGAACACAGCCTCATCCAACCAAGAATCAAGCCGAATCTAGATGATGGGTTCTTCTCCTGTCCTGTCCTTATTTGAGCACATCCATCTCGTCAAAGGTAAACAAAGTAAGGTGTGAGAAGGAAGGGGGTGCAGCAGGGGGGACGAGCGGGCCCTTTCAGAAAAGCAGGGGTTACACAGCATCTGCTTCCCTACTTTCAATCACTAAATATTTACTAAACCTTTACCATGTCCAAAGTACAGCTTGCTGTTTTCAGTTTTTGTTGTTTTTTTTTTTTAAATTCCAATACATCCTCCGTCTACCCCCGCCCTCCCCCGGCCCCTAGCACGAACTGCGGGACCGGCCTAAGCAGAGTGGGGCTCAGCTCCCCGACGGCATCGCCACCCTGAAGCCCGGAAGCACCGGGGCTCCGGACCTGCGTTCGAGTCCTTGGCAGAAAGCGCGCCCCGTAAATCCAACGGACAGAAACACGGCCTGGATTCATCTAGTGCACGGCAAGGGGACGCCGTCCAAACGGGAAAAGTCACCAATCTGCCCAGGAAGGCCCCAGCGCGGTTCCCACCCCCCACCCTCCCCCTTTCCTTAAGCGCATCCCCGCCGCACGCCCGCACCCGGCTCCGGATGCCGGGCCCGCCCGCCGCGCGTACCTCCCTCTCCGTCAGGTTCTTGTCGGGCCCCAGCAGGTAGGGGGTCAGGAAGGGCTCGGACGGCCTGAGGTTGGCGAAGAAGCCATAGGAGCAGAGCAGCGAGGTGGGCAAGAACCAGCCCTCGCGGGGGACCCGAGCCGTGCGCAGGAGCATGGTGGTGGCCGCCGCCGCCCGCCGGGACACCGGGCCGGGAACATCCATCCGGGGCGCGAGGGGCGGGGACCCGGCCCGGTACCTTCCTCCTCCTTGTCCTCCTCCGCCCACTGGAGTGAGGTTCAAATGCTGCCCCAGCGCCCGCACCTGTCGCCACGCGTGGCGCCTCCTCTTGGCAGGGGCCGACCTTTCCGGGAGGCTGGCGGGCCTTCTCAGCGCTGAGCGCCTCACGTGTAGAAGCGCGACGCGCGGCCAAAAGGGACGTGGCCGAATGCTGACGCCCCGCAACGCCTCCAGGCTGAGAACCAATCAAAGAAGACGTCTGGATACGGCTTCTCTTCCATTGGTCGGTGGCGGCGCCCCAGGCTAGGGGTGTAGGGCTCGGACGGAAAGCCCTTGTGGCGGTGGCACAGGCTAAGGTTGGGGGGGGGGGGGGGGCGGGGTGCGACAGCCATTGGCCTGCTGTCGCGGTGGACTGACTCACCGTCCTTGCTACCGCTCGTCTGTGAGGGACGCTCCATGTGGGTCGAATCCCCGCCGAAAGAAGGCGTCCCCGTCTCTCTCTGTCACCATCCCTCTGGACGCCCGTTCAGATTCTCCTTTCGCGGAGGCTTAGTGGGCAAGGCCTGACATTAACTCTGGGACAGGGGATTGCTTAACCTATCCTGCGGCAGCTTTTGTGGTTTAAATCGTGTTCGGCTGCCACAGAAAGACTCTAGAAACCCCGGAACGTTTACCAGGAGACCTAACCGAAGAAAAGAAAGTACATAAAATGTCGTGAGAAGAATGAGCCAGCTAGTCCCTTAACACAAAGACCTTAATGGGGGGCTAAAGGGATTGAGCTCTATGTTGTCACTTTTGCAAATAGGATACGAAGAGAACACATCACTGAATGCTATAGCCTGTTTTTACAAGGAAAATTTGAATCAGTAAAGCAGTTGTGAAATACCACCTATCTGTTCGTAAAAAAAAAAAAAAAAAAAAAAAAGACTTGGCATAGTTTTCAAGGGCAAAGCATGACAAGAAGCCCCAGTTCTTTCATTTCTCTGTAAGCCTCTTTCTGCCTGACCGCACAGCCGGACTCCTTCCCAACCCGTCGGCTGCGGACCGAGCTGCAGCACTTAACAGCAATTTTCTCAGCGCAGTATTTGCAGAGTAACAGATCCTGCCAGACGCCCACACAAACACGTTCAAACTCTGTTTTGCTTCAGTGTGTGCTACGACCCATCTAGCTCAATTTTTCTCCTTCATAAGCAAATGACACTTTTTGCAAAAAGGCTACTTTTTAAAATCAATCACAAAAAAGAAGTCTCCCAGAGGGAGCAATACTAGTAAAAGGAAAGAAGATTGGTTTCTAAGGCTGTAGAAGTGCATGCACCAAAATGTATTCACTGATTACTCTCTAAAGAAATGCAATTGTTGGTATTTACATCTAGCAATGAGTCTCCAAGTGTGGTGTAGGAAGTCCAAGGGGTTTTTTCGGACATTCTCAGAGTTCCTCGAGGTCAAGCTCCTTTCCTAATAATTCTAAGACTTTCCTTATCCACTCTAGAAGCCACGTGATGTGTGATGGCATCATCACTCAAGGCTCAGAGGATGTGTGCTTGTGTATCTTTGCATTTAAAAACTTTCCAGACTTAATTTCTAATATGGTATTTATCAATAGATATAACCCACAAAAGTGAAGTCTTCAGGGTCCTCAAAACTAGGAGTCTTAAGACTAAAAAGTAAGAACTTCTAACATACAACATACAATTATATAGTCCCCTCATCATGACTACGGAGAGAACACCGGTGGTCCTCTTGGCAAGTGCTTTGCATGAACATTTCAGTGCTTTAGTAAAAGAGAAAAAGGAAAAAGAAAACCAGGACAGGCCTCAGAAAGAGAAGGCCACTTACTATCCCTTGCCTGAGGCTTGCAGACCTGAATTGTGTTCATCCCTGGCTGTCAACCTTTTCCTTGGTATAAATCACTTAGGCACCTCAAATCTCCTTTGCAATGTTGGACATTAACAAATAATTGATCTTGAATTGGGTAGAAATTGTTTTTTTTACTATTTTCCTCTAAGAGGTCAAGGTAGGCAGAATTCTAAGAATGACCCTTGCCCTTGTCCAATCCGCCTTGGTAAGGAAACCACCTCACACCTGTCATTTCCTTTTTGGGGTGAACCCAATTTGATGAGATAAGACAGCTGTGATTGTTACATTATATGGCAAAAGTGGGAATATCCAGGTGGGCTATCTAATCACACCAGCCCTTTAAAAGCAGCGAACTTTCTTTTGCTGATAGCAGAAGCAGAAGTCAGAGATGTGTTTGAAGAAAGACTGGGTGTGCTGGTGCTGGAGGGCACTATGTGCTAAGGACGTGGGCACCCGTTAGCAGTGGAGACTGATTCTTGGCTGATAGGCAGCAAGGAATCAGGGACTTGGGTCCTACAGTCACCAGGAACTGAATTCTGCTAACAACCTAAAGGAGTTTGACAACAGATTCTTCCTCAGAGCTTCCAGATGAGCCCAACACCTTAATTTCTGCCTGTGAAGTTCTAAGGAGAGAAGCCCCCCGAGCCCCCCTGGGCTTCCGATCTACAGAACCGTGAGTAGAATTGTGGTTATAACTTTTTTCTTCCGACGTGAAGTTCGTGGTGACTTACACAGCCGTAGGAAACTAACAGAGGTAAATGATAGTTTACACACTGAGGTAATATTTACATAATATGAGATTGCCCTTTAAGTGCATTTAAGTGTCCAACTCAGTGGCCTTAGTTCATTCCCGTGCTGTGCAACCTCTAGCTCTAAGACATCTCACCCCACCCCAAAAGGAAACGTACCCGTTACGCAGTCACTCCCTAGTCTCCCCTTCCCCTGGCCCCTGGCAAATAAATGTGCTTTCTGTCTCTATGGATTTGTCTGTTTGGGATAATTCAGACAAATGGAATCACACCGTCCCGGGGAAAACTCCCAGAAACTTGGTTCCTCTTGCTGACACCAGCAAAGAATTATGGGTCAGCAAGCCTACTAGCAGGCAAGCGAAGTTTATTAGTGCTGAGTTGTAATGGGAAAGCAAAAGAAAGGGTGGCCAGAGGCCAGGTGGTCAGCACCTGGGTAGCCAGGGGCCCCCTCACCAGAGGCCAAGTGGCCAGGGGGCCCCCATGTGGCAAAAAGAGTCTAGAGAGCGGGTCCTTTATTCCGTGGACTTACATAGTTGGCGGGATGGGGGTGAGGGAGTTACATATTGATTGGCAGGTGAAGGTGGTGCCATCTCTCCCCCGCAGTGGGGACGTGACTACCCAAACATAGGTATATGTGGGGGGTCTGTTATCCCGAATCCTTATCTTGCTCCAGATTCTGTTTGTTCCTTTTGCATGCGTGACAGGGGGCAGGCAGTTAACCAAAGTCGTTCATGAGTTTTCTTTGGGCACTGTGGTCCCCCTTCCTTTCTAGGCCTCGGGACAAATACACAGTCTCAAGGTTTTCCTCCCCCACCCACCCTGCTAGCAGAGAGGATATGCACAGACTTTCCAGGGCTCCTTGGCTGCATAGTTTATTGTGTTATTCCGGATGCCTGGTAGCCTTATCTGACCAGGCTCAGAATCACTGAGTCAACGGTTGAACCTTTGCTTCTAGCCTCTGGTATTAAGTTCTTGGTTAGACTGCAAAGGTGAGGGCCCTGCCTCTATTTCCCCTCTGGCCTCTCATTCTGCCAGAACAATACAATACGCGACCTTTTGTGTCTGGCTTTTTTGGTTTAGTGTTAACACTGTCAAGGTTCAGTACTTCCCTGCTTTTTATGACGGAAAAACATTCCATTCTATCTATATAATACATTTTGTTTATTCTTTCATCAACTGATGGATGTTTGGGTTGTTTCTACTTTTTGGCTGTTGTGAAGAGTGCTCCCATGAACATTTGTGCACATGTATTTCTTGGGACACCTGTTTTCAATTCTTTGTGGTGTGTGGGAATAGAATTACCAGAACACTTTATCATTCTATGTTTAAATATTTGAGGAATTGTCAAACTCTTTGCCACAGTCCCTGCACCTTTTAACATTCTCACCAGCAATGTCTGAGGGTTCCAATTTCTCCACATCCTTGCCAATACTTGTTATTTTCCTTTTTTAAAAAAAAAAAAAATCCATTCTAAGGAGTGTAAAGTGGTATCTCATTGTGGTTTTGATTTGTATTTACCTAATGATTAATGATGTTGAGCATCTTTTCATGTATTTGTTATCCATTTTCATATCTTCTTGGGAGAAATGTCTATTTAAGTCCTTGGCCAACCATTTAATTGAATCATATGGCAATTCGACTTTTAATTTAAAAAAATGCTTTTTGATTTTAGAGACAGAGGAAGACGTGGAGAGAGAGAGATGCACCTGGGAATCAAACCTGCAACCTTTTGGTATACAGGGTGATGCTCCAACCAACTGAGTCACACTGGCCAGTGCTCAATTTTTAATTTTTTTTGGAACCTCCGTACTGTTTTCCATAGTGGTTGCACTAGCTTACAATCCCACCAACAGTGTACGAGGGTTCCCCTTTCTCCACATCTTCGCCGTTTGTTATTTATTGATTTATTGATGATAGCCATTCTGACGGGTGTGAGGTGGCATCTGATTGTTTTGATTTGCATTTCGCTGATGATTGGTGATGTTGAGCATCTTTTT
This sequence comes from Macrotus californicus, assembly GCA_007922815.1. NCBI lineage: Eukaryota > Metazoa > Chordata > Mammalia > Chiroptera > Phyllostomidae > Macrotus > Macrotus californicus. The sequence continues at coordinate 66,151 of VMDR010000825.1, forward strand.
ATATGTCTGTTGACCATTGGTTTGTCCTCTTTGGACAAACAGAAATGTCTATTTAGGTCCCTTGCTCATTTTTTAATCGGTTTGCTTTTTTGTTGTTATTTCCTTATTTTTCAATATAATATATCACAAAGATGTTCTCCGAGAAAGCAGAACATCGACATGTCTTTCAAATGTATTTATTAGAACTTCTGTTATTTATTCCTACAAGAATGATAGTTATAGAGTTTTTTCTTAGATTATAGATGAGAAGTCACGCTTATTCCCTCACCATGAGTTTACTGGGAGCCTGTTGTCCAAGGTCTGGTTCTTGGTGTCATAGAAAAACAGCAAGACAGTCCCACAACTCTGGGTGCTCACATGATGAATCAGTTGTGAATCAGTCATCCCAGTCCCACTTCAGGCTGTGCCCCTGAAGTGCCCCTACAGTGATGACCTTTGTCACAAACAGAAGCAAGTTGTGTCCTGACAATAACTCAGTGACTGTCCAGTGCTAGTCAGGAAAAGGCCAAGTCAGATCACATGTGGCCCTCCTCCCCATTTCTGGAATGCTTGACCCAGAATTTTTGTGTGTAGTCATCAAGACTTCACATCACAGGAAGCCGGGTCATGGCGCAGCCTGTCTAAAGGGCTGCCTACCCATCAGCCCACTCAGCCTGTGTGGGCTGGGAATGTGGGACCACACAGGCAAGGCATGGCCACACCATCAGGGCCCTTTGGAGAAGAGCTGAGCTTGCTCAGTACACGTTCCGTGGAAGCCATCCTCTGGCCCGCCTCTCCCTGTCTTCTGCCTTCCTTGGACATCTGCACTGGAATGCTGCAATGGCTCACGGGTCTTAAACAATCCCATCCTGTGTGAATGGCGCACCCTACAAGAACAAACCTCTTGATGATGATAATTCAGGTATTACGACACCACCGCTATCATTCTCTGACTTGCATTTATTTGATTGTAGTTCTCTTGCCTCTGGTCTTCCTAGCTCAGGCCAGTCTCCAGAGAACAATCAGAATAATCTTCCTAAGATTGACTATGACCCTCGTTCTGACCTCAGATTGTTTAAGAATTTGGGGGTGCTTACTGAATAAAGTCAAAACGCATTTCTGAATTTTGCTAACACCTTCAGCCTTAGTCTCCACTGCTGGCCCAGACACTCCCTATGATCAGCTCCGAGGTGCCCACGAACTTCCCAAAATGCTGCTCAGATATCTTATCTCCTCCATCACTACAACCCTGGCCCAAGCTGCCCCCATTTCTTCACTGAGATACTCCAGTAGCCCCAAACCTGTTCTGACCCTAGCCTTTCCTCACTGTAGTCTATGAACGTATCAGCCCGAGTCGTCTTCCTAAACCCTAAACCAAATAATGCCATATTCTTCTGCTCTAACCGCCGCCCCCACCCCCCCGCCCCCCCGCAGCAATGGCTCCCCACTGTATTTGGAATTAAATCCTAAGATTTTAGCATGGCCTGTAAGGCCGCCCTGCCTGGTCTGCTCACTCGACCGCAGGGTGTCTCTGACCTCATCTCCTATGACCCTGCAGCTCCCCTCTCTGGACAAGCCGCCGTGGCTTCCCTGGGGTTCCTTGGAGGCACCAAGCACCCACCTCAGGACTCTTGCACCTGCAGTTCCCACTCCCTGGATCAGTCTCTTCCTAGGAACTGGCCTGCTGTCCTCCCTCACTACTTTGAGGCTCTGCCTAACTCTCACCTTATCCTATTTAAAATAGTGCATGCCCACATCCTGGCACCACACTGTCCCTCTACCCTGCCTTAGACACCTGAGTACTAATCCCCACTTGTTATATCACGTGTTTCTTTGCTGTGCTGTCCTCTTTCCTAGAATGAGCACTAGAATGAGACTTCCCTGAAACGAGTAGCTTTGTTTCTGTTTGCCGTCCTAGAGCAATGCCTGGCAACAGGAGTCTGTGGATGCCATCCTCACTCTAGGAGCCAGTCCAGGGTAAGGAGGTAGAAAGGAGCACTGGATAAGGAGCCCTAAGTTCCGGCTCAGGTTTTCTACAAATAGGATACACTGCCCTTTGGCTGAGTGGCTGCCCTTTGCGTCTCAGGTTCCTCTAGCACGGGAACTGGGACTAGATAATCTCCAAAAGCCCTCCCGGCTATAAAGTTCCATCAGTAGACTCAGCTGGGACACTGTACCTAAGTGGCAAAAATAAATTGAGTCTGGGAAAGGAATGCATTGTCTCTCAACACCAATGACCTTGCATGCCGAGGATGTGACCACAGAGTCTGGCATCTGGCAGAGCCTGGACCCAGGCTTCAGATCCCATTTGCTTTCTTGTTCTTATTGATACACCTGCCTTGCTCAGCCTTCCAGCAGCTGGGCTCCCACCAAGATGGGAGAGAAGAAGGTGGGGGTGTGGGGAACACCCCTCCAGCAGGCTTTAAGCCGTATGTGAACCTGAGAAGGGCCTACTCAGGAGCCAGCAAACCTGCCAGCACTGTGCTGTCTTAGCTCTGCTGTTGGGTGTTTCCCTGAGAACAAGAGTTAGAGTGTGTCCTCGGAAGTTCCTAGCAGGCTTCCCGAGCATGCCAGAGGCACTCTGGGAGCAGACAGTCACTTGTGAGGCAGCATTCCCGAAAGTCCCGTCTGGACTCAGCTGAGGAGCCTGCTCATATCAGACCGACCTCACAGAATGGGTTGCGCCCGAGGCTAGAACTGACCAGACTATTTAACAGAGCCAGGTGGTGAAATAACGTATTTTCTGATCTGCTTTTATCTCTTTTTAAGAAGGCATAGAACTTTTCAGAAAAATGTTTTAAGTCCTATCTTCTAAAAGCACGTGGCCTCTCCTGGCAACCTCCAAAAGCCGTAGTCACAGTCATTTGCGAGTGAGTCATGAGTCAGGAAGTTCTGAATGAAGTAAAGGGCGTGTGCCAGTGGCTCTCATCTAATACTCATCTGTGGCCACGTGACTGACCAAGGAATAGGTCGAATGCTTTCTGGGATTCCCACAGCCACAGTCAGGCCATATCCACTCAAATGGTTCCCATGTGTCACTCCTCCCCCCTCCCTCTCAACAGTGCATAAGCACATTCAAACACAACCAAATGCTTATTTTCTCTCCTCATGCAGTTATGTATTCTCCGTGTGGTTGGTGAGGTATTTTAAAAATACCTTCCAATGGAACATTAATGCTTCAGACATTTTATGTAAAGTCTACCTAGATGGAAGAGATTCATAAGGAAATGCTCTTCCCAGCTCTTAATATGGACACTGATTCGGGACCTCCAGTCCAGGTCCTCACAACCCCAGATTCCCACCAGGATGTTCATCTGTCATCTCCTCCGAATTCTAGGGTGAGGGGTCTTAGATGGAATGCTTATAATAAAGAGGGCATTTTCCTGGTGACAAGATTCAGGTATTAAGGGATGTGAGTACTCAAGCCTTGTGTACTTGTGCTTGAAACAGGCCTCTGAGGTGGGGGAGGGAGCTCCTGGGACTTAGAACTGAAAGCCCTGCCTAGGAGCTTTCCTTTTCCCTCTGGGAAGTGGGGGCAGGCAGAGAGAAATGTAGAGGCATAGGCACTGGGGAGGGGTGGGTGTAACAGGAAAGTCTTCCTTCATGTTATGTTTTTCCTGCGTGCTAGGAGGCTGGGTGTGAGCCGAGAAAAAGGGACAGATTCTACTATAGCTTACGAAAGTTAAAACGAGCTTCTGCAGGGAGTGACTGGCGCGGGCGAAGGGACTGCCCGGCTCAGCTTGCCTGCCTCCTAGCTACAGCCTGGCTGTGCCATGGAGAAGCCACTGTTGGGAGTTCCTCGGGGCTGTGGGTGAGGCCAGACGGTCAGAGACAAGAGTATGCTGAGGGTTTGCAAGTTGGCAAGCCAGGGAAGTGAAGTCAGAGGGAGCCCTAGGCAGGAGGTAATGGGGCTGAGAGAACAGGAGGCCTCTGTGGGCCAGTGAGTTGATGAGATCCACCAGGACTTTCTGGCTGGTTGGGTTTAACATTCCACAGGAGGACCTGTTCTGAGAGATGTCAAGGTTCAGGTCACACTCGCAGGAATTGGCTGCTGAAATCCCTTGGAATGCAAAGCGACCAGATAACAATTGACCAGAACACAAAGACAGAATCCTGTAGACAGTGCTGGGCTTTCAAAAACACTGCCCTTGTTTCTCTGGGGAGGATTTTACCCATCCTTTGGCCATGTAGCTGCTACGTTGAAGACTGTCCAATCCGGTAGCAAATCTGGTTGGCTTAAAATATGCCCCAAATCCCACCACCACCGCATATCTGGCTATCTGCGGGTGCATTTAAATTGGTCTTCCTGTGACTGTCCTTGTTCCCCTACAGTCTAGTGTAAACCCAGCAGCCAGAAAGATTCATTTAAAGTATAACTCACATAACACTTCTGTTCAAAACTGCAGATCAACTTCTCACCTCATTCAGCAAAAAAAGTCCCAGGGCTTTCCAGACGCACACTGTCCCCCCACCCCCACCCCAAGCCTCTCTTTCTTCCCACCCACTTTACTCTCTGGTCTCCTCTCCCTACTCTCGTGCTCAGTGGGCTTCAGCCTGCTGGTCTGCCTGCTGTCCCTGGGTGCCCCCCCTCTGCTCCTCGCATGCTTTTATTGCAGGTGTAAGCACTCCCTGTTCATTCTGCCTGCAAATGTCTCCTTCCACACACCTGTGTCATTTACTCTCCTCTTCCAGGTCTTTGTTTAAATGTCACCTTCTTCTCTAGCCTTTCCTGGCCACCCCACTGACAGTATTGACCTTCTTCCTTCCGCCAACGCCCTGTACCCTCCTCTGATTTATTTTTGCCTTAGGACATAGTCTGACATCCGATGTGTTTTTCTTATCGTTGGTTGTGTCTTTGAACATGCAGGAAAACGCCATGAGAGTGGGGATTTTGTCTCTTTTGTTCTCTTCAGTACCTAGCACAGTGCCTGGCTTTTCATGAATTGACTGAAGAGATGTTTGCTCGTGACTGTAAGGTGAAATTTAATTGAATCCAAGCTTACATAGAGAGACAAAGGGGAAAGACACATGATTAAAAGATTATGTTATCTGGAAAATAGAAAAGAAGGAAAATAAAAAAGGCAGAAGAGAGCTGAAGAGAGGAGAAACTAAAATGCGGTTAATGTTTACTGACAGATCGTCAATAGCTCAAAGGTCAGAGGGAGAAAAATAAAGGGGCAGGGTGAGGATTTAGGAAATTAGCCAGAAAGCTTGGACTCCAAGCGTGTATTGGAGGAAAAGCCTGCAATTGAATTTAACATCCTCCCACATCCATACAAATTAAGCTTGAAGGAAATTGAAGAACATCGTTAGAAAGGGTGTTTTTTAAAGTGTGGTTTTAGGTTTAAATAGGCCAGCACTTTAAAAGAGGGCTAAGATGTGTCTTACAGGCGGTAAAAAAACAATACTTCAAAAGAAGTTCTCTTAATATGAAAAAGAGGGAGAAAACTTGCACCTTGTGAGTATTGAGAACATGCAGTTAGAGAAAAGGGTGTGTGGTGCAGAGGAGAATGGGAAGATGTAGTTAAATATAAACCTGGTTTTATTTGCAAAGCTTTAGTTTTGACAAAGGCCACCTTCTTAAAGCAAACACCTTGTCCAGGGAGGTCATAACATTATTTATGTTTCAAAATCCAGGCTCTAGTCCAAAGGATTTCAGATTCTGGGAGAAACTATTTCTTTAGAGTCCCCTGTTCTCAGTGTTAACGTGAGAGCAAACCATAAAATATTAAGGAACTATTAAGAAGCAATAAATACGTAATTGTGCAAACCAGGCCGTAGTAAGCAGGGATTTGTAGGTAAGTCTGTTATTTCCTTGAGGGCTATTCATCTGCCAGGCACTTCCCTGCAGGGCCTGAAACAGCAACTGCTTCTCCCTCTTCTTCTCCTCCCCCTTCTTTTTAAAAAATAAGTGATCAACAGTAAATATTTAACTTACCTGAAACATGTAATATTCATTTTCAGGGAAAGATGATTGTTTGAAATGATTGATCTTCACTAAATGAAAGAAATGATACACGAGAATCAAATTATGTCCGTACATATAACACGGGAATGAGTGTTGATGTGTTTAGGATAGGTATTCTTCCGAGAGGTGGATTAAGGTCTTCTACTGCCAAAATAGAAAGGTGCCCTTTTTCCACAATTATAGGAAAAAATGAGGTGAATGGAAATAACGTTCTGAACTTGCATTTTTCTCCCATTAACTGTTCTGAAACATTTGGCTCCTACTACAACCTGTTCCTAATAGAATCTTGTGCAAGAGCAGAACACCAGTGCACAAATGCAGCTGTCACGCTTTGCTAAGTGTGCCATCTGGAGCTCATTGACCCTGAATAGTTATTAAAGTTATGCCAAAGAGAAACTATTTATGATATGAGCTGTTGTGCAAAGGAAAACTACATTGCTTTAGAGACTGTAACACCTACCTTTGGCTTAAGCCAGACCAGCAGAGAGCCATGAACCTGGACCACGTAGCACTGGCCTTGGAAGCCTTGCTTACACGGCACTGTGCTTTGGTGAGTCCATCAGCCTGTCCTGAGGGATGCACAGGAGGTAGCATTTTCAAGTCTGCTCTTCTTAGAGATACTCTGCACTTTCCATGGTGGCCTGTTTTTGTAGGACTTTGAGGAGAATTTATTTTTAATTTCAGTATCAAGAAAAGTTCTTTTGAACATTTTTTGGGGTACACGCTCTTGTATAACTAATAAGGTTTTTCTTTCTGCACTTGTTATCAAAAAGACTTCTCGTTAAACCCACGCCCACTCATAGCAAGGTGACCCAGTTACTGGTACACATGTTCATGTCATCCTCTTCTTGCTTTCCGTTTATGTCCCTACCTCTGTTTTTGCTTTATCTCTGACTTCTCACATATGTCACCTAGTAGAATTTTATGTTTTCTTTTAAGCAACCATAAAACTTTTAAGGGAATAAGGTAAGTAAACATATCAACTCATTCAAATAGATATGAAATTGTGTTGTGTTAATTTTTACTAAGAGCATGGTGCTTTCCAATTACTTTGCCACCTGAACAAGTATGAGAACCCTTGATTTAGAGGGTTAGCTGCCAGGAGGGCAGGGCAGAGATTATAATAACCTGGCAAGTGTCAAAGCACGCTGTCACCACCAGCCACCAATTTTCAAAGACCTGTTTGGTGCACTGCAGAAAGGCCTGTCTTGTGAGTCTACACGATACCACGGTCTGAAAGGCTGACCACTCTTTCCAGCCTAGACTCTGGCACAATGTACGTACCTCTCCCTGTTTTACGCCTCCTTAAACTAATTGGCAGCCAATTAATTTTTCTCACCGAGTACATTTCTACTTAATTCTGTTTTAAATTACCCAATTTGTCTGCGGATAATTTATAGTAATTTCTGAATCACATTCTAGGACTGTGGACTCGGGGTGTAATGTTTGTGTTCGCATCTGCTATTAAAAAAATTTACAGTCTCTACCCCTGAGAAGAGCATAATTGGGTCAGTTCAATCCGCTGAAGAAAGTCTGTTCAAGCTGTTGAAGTCTTTGTTCAGCCGGCATAATGAATGCCTGACCTCCGTGGGAAAGTCCTCGGAACTCGGGCTTGGTGTGCAGTTGAATCAGGCTCTCCACCTACGGGGGAAAGGATGGAGTTACAGGTGAAAACAGAGCAGCTCCAAAAAGTGATGGTGGTTTCGCCACAGTGTGAGCAAACTTAACACCCTTGAGCTGTGAACTCATAAAACTTGCCATTTCATCCACTTTTGTTATGTATGTTTTACCACAATTTTTAAAAAGTAATGAGTGCATAAAACAAGCTGTTCAACACAGCAGGAATTAACAACAATTGTTCGTAATAATGCCATTATATTAACATTACAGTATGTCATATTTATACTACCATTGTTATTAATAACATTACTATTAATAATAATCAATACCTATATTATAAGCACTTTACATAGAAAAACAGCTTTTGTCACTATTTCCTCAAGACTACTCCGAAAATGAAAGTTTGACATTATCTGTCACATCCGTAAACGTGGCTGCCGGATTCCAGGCTTTCAGAAAGCCTCTTTAGTCAACAAGGAGGGACAGTGACAGAGGGCAGTCGAGGTAAATAGGACAGGTAAACCCCTTGCCAAATTTCTTGCCAAAAGAAAAAAGCAGGTGAGCGCATGAACGTATCTGTCTGTACATTATCCTCAAGACACGGAGAAGCTGCCCCTAAGTGTGAGTGAAGCACGACATGCAGATGGATGTGAGTGAGAAGCTGCCCCTAAGTGTGAAGCACGACACGCAGATGGATGTGAGGTGGCTCAGCTGCGAGCGAGAGGCAGAGCAGAACAGAAGAGATCTGTCTCATCAGCCCTGTAAAGTCTCACCATCATCCAGATGTTCCCCTGTGACTGTCTCATCCTACGTGTGACACACTCTTACCCACTCTCTCCCTCCTCCATTGCCATCCCCTCTGATCAGCATGCCTGTCCCCTCACCCGCAGTGAGTCAGAACCCTGCCCAACGTGGCAGCTGTGATCGTGCCAACAGTGACCCACTTCTAATCTGGCCACCGCCAACCATCACGCACAGTTTGCAGGACAGGGACATGTTCTGTTCGTGTATGTGGCTCTTACCTCACCCCTGGATTGTCAGGTCCTCCCAGGGTAGCTGCTGTTTTCATCTCTTTTGATCTTGCAAAACACTGGACTTATGGGCATGGCGCAGGGGGCGGGGGATGGAGGGAGGGGGGTGGGTGAGCCAGTATCAGCCCGTGTCTTGATGGAGTGGGAAGAGGGGGCGGTGAGTCAGGGAAAGCTGACGGGGCCCGGATTTCAGTATAAAGCTCTCATGCTTCTCAAGTCATCACTGACCCTTGTCCCAGTCCACTTCCCTGGGGTTCTGCACAGATTGCCTCACTATTTGCCCAGTGTCTTCAAGGTCTAGGTCAAATCCCCTTCTCCAAAAGCTTTCACAGTCTGACTCCATCCTGCATGAGTCACTCCTCTGACCGACTTTTCACTACTTACTCCTCGGGGTGACACCTGCCCACAGTCAGCGTTTGCTTCTCAGGCCTGTCCTCTCTGTGCAACTAGACAGCGAGTGTTCGAAGTGCCAGGTCAGCGTCTTTTACCCTCTTCATAGACTCTCCCCTCCAATGCCCATCACAGAGCTTTGCTGTGAACTTGGAATAAGCTTAATACATACTTTTAAAAATTCAGATGGGGGTCCATCTAGGGAAGTTAATATTACTGAGTTTTATTTCCATATACCAAATGTAAAACACTTACATATCTTTTGGTGAGGACATTTCATAGAACCGAGAGATCAAATCTCGAATCTGTGGAGTCTCTCCCAGCACAGTACCTAGATAGGAAAAACGTTCTTGCTCCCTGGGCGTCGACGGTGTAAATGTCTCTCCACGCACAGTCAGTCCTTTTGTATGGCTGTGTCCTTCTGCTTTCTCTGCCTCGAGACTATGAGCACATAACAACTTGGGAGAATCAGGCATTCACAGAGTTTCATGAAATAACTCTATAAGAAAAAAAAAAAACCTCAAGAAAAATGGTAGCATGGAACTCTTATATTTTTAAATATGTGTCAGGCCCACTGCCTTAGGGCATGTGCCACTTACAGAGCCAAATTCCACTGTCCATGACTTGCTTCTTCTTGGTCCATCCGGAGAAGTAGATGGTGAGACATTTCATGCTTGTTAGGGCTTTTCCCCTGCGTTTGCCCAAATGGTCCTGAATTCAAAATAGGGTGATTATTCAAAGTTATTCTAAAAGGTGTCGTGAAGTTTGTCATTTCTTTTAGCAACTTGAAACCACCCTGGAGAACTAATTCCATGTTTCCTCTGACTGTTTTGTACTTGGGATAGATTCGCAGCTCTTCTTTTCCAATTGTCAATGAGAGTGATTAATGCATAGATTGTATCGGTCTGGCTCTTTCCAAGTCATGATCCTACTGTGAGTCATTTCTTTCTTTTCCGTAGCAACCAATTATGACATAACAAACAGTGGAGTGTGGTAAGTCAGCGGAGGGCATACTCTGTACGGCAAAAGTTGTAAGTTCATCTACATGACTTCAAGCAGAGGAATACAAATATATACTTTTATTTCAAAGTAAGAGAGGTTTTAATATTTCTCCACAGATCAGCTATAACCCAGCCATTTCATTGATCCCTGGATAAGTAGTTTTCAGATCAACTAATAGTTCTTATTAATTAATATTCATGTCTACCTGTCTGGGGAGGATGAATCATAATCACTGTAATTTCCATTTTTATGAAAGAGAAACCAGGTGGGAAGGAGAGGCTGGGAGTCTAATCGCCTTGTTTCTGGTTTCAGCTCTGATGAGAACAAGCAATAGCCCCAGGCAGGTTGTTGAAACTCTGTGGCCTTATTTTTGTATATATTGGATAAAGAAGTTGGATCTCATGCTCCATTTTCATCAATTCCCCTACCTCGTATGTGGCATGATTTTCTCATTTCTATTATACCCCAGTAGATCAGAAGAGATCCTGCCCATTACTGCAGTAGAGGGACCCAAAGCTAGCTACGTAATTTGCAGGATCTATTGCAAATTGCAAAGGTTGGACTCACTGTTAAAAATTATTAAGGGGAATTTCAAGAGAGTGACCACAGAGCGGTAAGTTGGCCAGGGGCCCCTCCTGGCAAGCACAGCTGCATTTGGGACAACAGTTCCATTGCTTGCTTTACAGAGATTAGCTTCGCCTTAGGTGACCTATGTTTTGAAGCAGCGTGCCAGCTAGTGTCAGCTAGAACAAAGCCAAGATTCTGTGTCCAGTTCTCCCCTGGTTATTTTGACTCTGCTCTGTGTCTAATGACCCCTAATACTGAACAGCGGTATTGTATCGTCAGCCCCAAGCAAGACCAGTCAGATTCACACGGCCAGTGGGACCGTGGAAAATATGCTTGCTTGTGTTTTTTCTCATGGAGGGGGCTAAAGATCATCGCCATGGAGCTCAGACAGAGTAGTTTAAGCACTTACCATTTCATATGATGAGGTTGTTTTTCTCTCCACTGGCAAGAAAAGTTAACCATTTAAAAGTATCATTTGTTTCCTTTACTTTTAAATCATAGTTTGTTTGTTTTTTTAAGAAAAATGTAGGAGGGACAGCTACCCAGGCTAGAAATGGTTTTAAAAAAACATCTCTTTTATTAATGTGTTTAGGGCTTAAAAGAGCTATCACGAAGCATGTTAACTACATGAATATTTTTTTATATAGCATATTAATCATTGTGAAAGAGAAGCCATTTTCTTATTGGTTCTTGATCTTTTCCCACTTATATTTAAAATAATGCAAAAATAATAGCCATCATCTCACTTAAAGGTAGCAAGGAGTTACATTATAAAAGTTTCATATATAAAATTGTATTCTCTAACAGAGAATTTAACATAGCTGCAAAATACAATGCCTACTCTAAGTGGCTTGATATCTTTGAGGGTCCTTCTTGTCCCTTTGAACGTTCAATTCTAGTAAATGTCACAGCCGAAGAGTTCCAGACGAAGGGCAATACTTTGGTTCCAGGTTTTCGGAATGATGCGGATAAATCTGGAAATGATTGGCGGGTTGAGAAAGTTCTTCACGTGTCCTTTGAAATTACTATTTCCTTCGAAAATCTGAAAGGAACATGTGAGAAAATCCTTAATGATGGATTAGAGTGTAAAAATCTTACAGATCATTTTTAAATTCATTTCACACCAAGAGCATCAAAGGACACGGAAGACATTAACTCAGAGATGATCCTCAGTCAGTTGTGAAATCACACGCCAGACAGGGTTCTTTAGAGGTTTCACCTCACCCACGATCTGAGCTGGATGAGGGGAAAAGGCAGCATCTGATGTGGTGTCCTGGCACAGCTGCAAAGCCGTCTTTGTCCTCAGGCCCTCTGTAGCTGTGTGACTCTGAGCAAGTCACTTCTATTTTCTGACTCTCAATTCCTCATTAGCAAAATGGGGAAAATGACGTTATAGAAGTTGTGAAGACTAAAAAAAAGTATGTAGACCCACAAGAAGTACCTACTAAGTGCCAGACAGTGGCACCAATAAATGGTCAGCTATTACTAACATTTAAAATAAAATGCAACCATGCGTTCATATTCCTCCTTTTCAATGTACCCTGTGTCTTCAGCTAAACTGTGTCCCTCCCTCCCTTTTATTTATTTATTTTTTGGCATCCTCAGCAAGTTTACACAGAGCAGACGCTAGACCACTCTTTGTTTATGACAATGAGGCTTACCCTGATGTAAGGAAGAGCTGGTACAGTCAGAAACAGACCAAACCAAGCGAAAGAAACAGCCAACTAGGGGTGGCTGGGTTATGGTCACGGGTGTTTGACCAGTCACGAGTAACAAGTGTGCCCAAGCAGTGGTGATAGGATGTTGTTGCACAGTGGAAGGGGTTCCACACCCTTCTTGCGGGCGGCATGTCTGTGTCCTCCCAAAATCCATGGGATCAAATTCAACATTTTGTATCAAATAAGTGGGGTGGTCTGAGGAGATGGGACCTTTGGGAGGTAATTAGGGTTAGACCGAATGGAATTAATACACATAATAAAAAGGGGAGGAGTCGTGGGGCTCTCTCTCGGCATGCATTCAACAAGGAATGGCAGATGAGGACGTAACAGGAAGAGGGCTCTTCCCAGAACCCAGCCGCGCTGGCACCCTGGTCGGGACCCTAGCCTCCCGAAGTGCACGAAGAAGTGTTTAAGTCATCCAGTCTATGGTAATTTGCTACAGTGGCCCGAGCCCCGTCTCTCTCAGTCAGAGGTAATGAAGCTGCACACCATCCCCTGGAGTTTCGTTCTCACCACGTCACAGGTGGCTCGGTCAAGGCAGAAAGGTAATGAGCACGGTCCCTGTCCTAAGGCCAGGTCCCCGCAGAGCTAGGGTTTGGAGGACTGAAAGAGCCGGGCCACGCCAGCCAGTGCGTATTTGCCAAATGCAGAGAGCTGTTTGCAAATACAAGGTACTATTCTCAGCACAGCACAGTTGCCTGATTTCTTTCTTTTTGCCGAGACACCACCCTGTACCTTGTCCACCATGGAGGCCCTCTGCCTGTAAGGTTTCCAGTCCACTCCGTGGTCGCTGTAGTGGATGGTGTAGCTCTTCACATACATTTCAGAGGAGAGAGACTTGCAGCCCTGCGTTACGATCGCAGTTATCTTCTTGACTTGGAGCAGATCAATCTGTAGCCACTGTCTGTTGTTGTTTGCCTGTGAAAGTGACAAGAACGCAGTGATTAGACAGCGGTTAGAGCCTTCGCTGTTTTAGAGCAAGTAACCCAGTAGTGTGCAGAGCTCAAAGGATTTCTTTCCCGTGACATTGGGATTCCCTGTCTCCCTCAAGCCCTCTCTGTTCCTTCAGTTTGTTGTTACAGGACATACATTAACTTCTCCCAGAGCATGTCACGCATGGTACAATCATTATTGGGTGACTTCTTTGTACCCCTTCTTCCTGAAGGACAGGGGCTAACTTAGTTTTCCTTCTGTGCACTCACCACAACGCATGGCACACAGTCGGCGTCCATCAGATATTCGTTGAATAAACAAGCAAATGAAATTTACTTGGGAAAAATATTAAATTGATACCTTATCTGTACATGTTATTCTGGAAAGCAAGTTTGCTTAAAAACATGGTATTGCTGATATTACTGAAGGGTTATCTGGAAAAGAATTGGATAGTATCCTCTCTATTTTTTTTTAAGAAGGCCCCCTTTTCTTTCCACTGCTAATGTCAAAGAGGAGAAATAGTCGTCCAGTCTCTTCTTGCAGATGTTGCAAATGCATGTAACGTTTGAGAGACCTGGTAAAGCCATACCTAGGGCTCGACTGGCGTAGTAAGTGCCCGGTCTCTGGCTGAACAACATGCCTAATCACGTGTCTGCGGGGCTGCACTTGCAGAGGGAGGATCGGAAGGACTGATTGAGTTTTAGAGTAATCTGAGACGGATTTTCAGCTTCGGGAGATTTATCACGCTCCAGAGACTCAGTTCTATGCGAAATAATGCGTATTGATATGTGTTTCTCAACACCACTCACGTGTGCATGCCTGTATGTGTACACATGGATGCACATAGGTAGGTACATAATCATATGCCGTATGTATTTTTGAGGAAAGTTAATTGAATTGAAATGATTGCGGTAGATCATTTTTTGTTAATTTTCTAACGCCCTCTAGTGGCATTTGGTGGTATCTTAGTGTGCCTGCAAATCAAGGCTGTTCTCGTGATACCGAGTACAGGTAGGTAGAGTTTTCTAGGCGTGCAGTTTTTCTGCAGGCATAAAAGGGGTGGAGACCCTTCAATCTGCCTGCACACCTACATACTGTATGCCTCGCTTAGACTTTCAGCCCCTCTAAAGAGACCCTATAGAGACGTCTCGTGCTAATGGGTGAAGCGAAACAAAGAGCTGACCTAAAACCCCAGATTCGAAACGGCAGCGTTAAAGATCAGCATTTCATCTTTGGTGCCTTTGTCAACTTCACAAGGATTAGGAACAAATTATACACGGAGCCGTTTTTTTAAGGCTGCAAAGTGGAGGGTGAGGTGGCACCGTTTCACCACGAACAGGTCTGAAGGGTCGTCTGGGAAACATCTGACTTCCTTTCTCTTTGTAACTTCTTCTTTTCTTTTTTTAATGATTGTATTTTTAAAATTATATAAATGTAACATAGCATTATTACTTGTATTATTTTAACTTTTTGGGTCTCAGTTCTGAGAGGTCTCAGGGGACCTCTGCAAAATTGCAAAGTGAGGTGCTTGGCTTGCCTCAGGTGGTGGGAGGAGCACTGGCCTGTGTGCCGGGAGAGCAGGACTTCTGATTCTGCCTCCAGCCTAAACTAAAATTATTTAATCTCCCTCGTGTTGGGACGTAAAAGGAAAGTCTGGACCAGATGCTTGTAGAATCCCTTGCTGTTCTAACATTCTGTGATTTTCTAAAAGTCCAGAAAAGAGTTTGGAGGCATAGACATTGGTGCCCAAAACTATCTGTGTGGGGTCCAGGGTCTTCTGTTTCCTCCACTAGTACCACTGGTAACCTGATGGAAGGCTAGGGTGTGGGAATCTGTGGAGAGTCCAGGGAACTGGAGTGTGGGCTCCTTAAGGGAGGGAGTTAGGAGGATAGGAAATAGGGAACTCGGATTACATTGTCGGACGGGATTGTTCTCCTTTCTGGTGTCATTCTGATTTCTCAGGTCAGTTGAACAGTGCAATAAAAGTGAGTCAGTTATCAGGAGTTACCCTAAACCTGTCATCTGAATCACTCTGTGGGCTAGTATCAGGGGGACTTACAGACTATCAGTCTCCAGAAGATGTTTCTTCAACTTAGATCACTGATTTATCACCCTGGTTTGTAGCATTTTACTATGCTGCCAGTTGTGTAAAGGAATGTCACAAAGTTCTCGAAAAAAACTGGGAACAAAAAAATGTAAATGGCACTCTTAAGGAAATAAAAAATATTGCTAGACTATGGGGTGGGGGGGAAGGAAGAGAAGATGTTGCAGATCTAAATAATTTATCGCTACTGTCAGCTGTCTCAAAGGGGATTTGCAAAGTACAGCTCAAAGCCAAATCTGGCCCGCTGCCTGATTTTTGTAAATAAAGTTTTATTGGAACACAGCCATGAGCATTCATTTCGATAATGTTTATGGCTGCTTTCCTGTTACAATGACAGAGATGAGTAGTTTTGACAGGAAATGTATGGCTCACAAAGCCTAAAATATTCATTGCCTGGCCTTCTGCCCACCCCTGGTCTAAATTAAGATTGGACAAAGACCTGTAAAGATGACAAACAACTTTTCTGTGAGCCAGAGTCAACGCTGCAGCTCTCTAGTCAGCAGGCATCCTAGATCCTCAGACTCAGGACCACAACCTGCAGAAACAGGGGATGACTGGCTGGCTCCCCAGGCCCCCATGTTCCTTATGGTGGGATCTTTGTTTTCTCCCGGAAGCTGGGAGGGCTGTGTTCACAGGGGATAGATAAAGTCACCTTGGCTTGCCAGGCATTCACACGGCCCTGGGCATTCAGACGGGCGCGGAAGGGTTCCCAGTAATCTCCCCACCAGGACTTTTTGAACGAGGAAGCTGTGATTTGTGTGTTTTCTATCTTTCCACTCTCCATGCCCAGCGGCGTGGAGCAGCCTGTGGAGAGAAAAGTAATGTGATTGATTACTCGCCACAGGACATTTTGTGTGCAGAGGAGATAAGGAACACCGCGACCGCTGAGTGACGACAAAACTGCCATCACAACAAGCCACTGTCACTCTCCAAGTGCAAACGCCGTTTCCAGGCTTTGCTTGTACTATGATGTAATGCTCCTGAGTAGCTCTCTTTTACCAAGGAGAAAAGCACAGCAAGGAAAAGCAACTTGCTCACAGTAATACTGCCAGAAGAATCCGGAACTAAATTTGGGCCCAGGCAGTCTGACACCAATGTCTAAGTTCATTTCTCCCTTCAGAGAGTCACGGGCCTCAGGGCTTTGCTTTGAGGTAGACCATACTCCTATCCATGTATGTGAAAACAAACTATTTTTCTTCTTCTAGCAAGAGCTAAAAACAAGAAGGTAAAGTGGACCCTTGGTAGTCACATTTAATAATTTATTTTCAGCACTTTGGGGGTGATTCGTATTACGCACCCTTTAGAATTCTGCCAGGGTGTGAATTTAAATGTCACAGGGAGCGAGGCTGATCTGAGAGTGTAAGAACCACAGCTAGTGAGTGAGCCCAGCCCACTGACCAACACCGTCATCTGGGTGACACGTGGTTCTTGCTCTCTCCACGGTGGGGTGGGGGTGGGGGTGGGTGGGAAGGAAGGAGGCTGGCCCTGGCCAGGTAGCTCATTTGGTTAGAGCGTCCTTCTGATAAGCCAAGGTTGTAAATTCGATCCCTGGTCAGGGCACATACTAGAATTAACCAATAAATATATAAATAAGTGAAACAACACATTGATGTCTCTCTCACTTTCTCTCTCAAAAAATCCATTTAAAAAGGCTTAAGAAGAAGAATACTAATTAACATTAGAAGAATACTAATATAAATAATATGAAAATGAGATTTTTAAAAAATGTAATACTTCTTGTATAGAAAATAGAGTTGAATGTCCAATTTTAGGTAGCTTGACTCTATGAGCTGAGCAAACTACCACTTACATCATAGACCGTGTGGAAAGGAAAAAACAATGATTCACAGAGCCATTTTGAGGAGTGCCCCTGCCCACTCAGGAGTTGCATTTCACAGGGGCATGTGACAGGCCACTGCTATCTGGGCTCTGGCAAAATGCCCACATCTGTACCCCTCAGAATATCAACAGTATAAGGTAATATTATCTGCTTTGATAAGAAACTGAGTCCCAGTTCAGCTCCATTCTCCACCATGAGCAGTGGCCCTTCCTGCACCTTGAGAGAGGGTGCTGTGGCTTCCCAGCAGGTACATGACAGCAGGTTTCCCATGTGCCTGTGTATTGGTCTGCCTCTCCCCTCAGTCATGGGCAGCCAGGTGGTGTCTGGATTGGCCGAGCCCTGGGTTAGCTCCTTTATTCTTTTACTCCAGTGAAAAGTATTATTTTCTGTATGTGCTTTGCAGCGAAAAATTCTGGAAAGCACTACTTTAAGAGTCAGAGAAGGGGAATAGTTGTTAAGATTCTTAAACATATTTGTTATATATAGTAGAATTTTATTATGGTCACTGATGGTTATCTGGATTTATTTATACCACCAGTCCCAACACATCCCCTGAAAAATAGCAGCTTACGTAGCAAAGGTTTGGGTACCTACCTAGGGTGCAAACCAGAATATAGAGTATGGTCAAGGTTTCAGGAAGTTAGGAAGCAGACTTAGATTTCAAAAACGTTCACTGAACTCTAACACGTGCTAGGGATGTTGCTAGATACCTTTGTTACACTAAAATGAGTGACCCGGAGGACTGGGGGAGAGTCAGGCCTAGTTTGAATCTCAGTTCTATTGAAAATGGGCTGATAGAGGTCCTTCTAAGCTACGATCCTTCCTTGGAGTGTCAGGGCAGAGCCCGTATCATCCAGGCGCTGCTGGCACCTGTGTCCTCTAAGTCACATGAGCGCTTACCTGCGTGGAACCTCTGCTTCCCGAGAGATTATTTTTAGGAGCCAAAGCGATGGAAGGGGGCTAAAAATGGTTCCTCTTCTCCCCTACCGCCCAAGCGTGATTCTCTGAGTCACGTAAAGGTGGTAACGCAGCTTGGTTCCTTACCGTTGACCTCACAGCCTTGCAGCTCCAGTCGAAGGGCAGGCCTGTTATAGAATCGAGTTGGGTAGACCCTAATGTATCTAGCCACAACTGGTGGGTCAAACCGATTCTCCTTCACTGTAGAGGCGTCTGAATTGCCATCAAAGTACTAGAGGAAAAGGGAGAAGCTTAGTTACATAAGAATTCTCTATAAATGACTTTATAGTAAAATTTTGGTCTAATTTCATATTGTAATTTTAGGTTTCCGTGTGACCAGAACCAAATCAATTTGTTCTTAAAAAACATTTGAGGATACTTGCATTTTAGGAAGGTGGTATAGACGTACTTCGCCCTATTCCTCCTGTTAAGTACAGCTGAAAACATAAGAACACTCAGGAAGGTGGAGAGAAGGCAGGCCGGTGAGAGTCCCAGGGCCCAAGGAACAACACGGGTTTCCTTTTTGACCCATAGACCCCAGACTTGGAAGAGAAGAAGCCAGCAACCAGGAAACACCAATGGATCCAGACAAAAGAGCCCCAGTAAAAACCTGCTTTCTCCAGTCTCAGAACCAAGAAAGGACGGCCCAACGAAACAGAAAATTTTAGACAATAATTGCTCTACTTCAAGCTGAACTCCACAGAAACAACCATGGCCCCACCCTACCCAACGGTAGCAAAAGCCAAGTGCAGAGACTTGACTTCCAAGGGCGTGAGACTGCAGTGAGGCACCTCAGCGCCCTCCCTGGGGTTGTGTAAGCGGAGGCCAGCGAGGGACCCAGGACCTTCATCCTTGCAATTCTTAACAGGGCTCCCATCCCTGAACTGTCAGGGGACAGACGGCATGTCATCTCCACTCAGCAATAAGGAGGAGGAAGTCCTCCTCAGGTAGAGGACCCGGACTTTGACCATCTGGCAGTAAGGGGACTTTGTCCCATCCCGTTTCCCTGCCAGCAAAGTATCAGAAAGATCCAGCTGGAACAGAAGATCGGAGCAGACTAAGTAAGTAACTGAGTAAGTAAGACAGAAAGCAGAAAAACAATAGATAAAAGCCAGGAAACAAAGAGCCAGTTCTTTGACAAGATAAAAAAAAATTGGCAAATCTCTAACAAGACTAACAAAGTAAACAGAGGAGCATATCAGACATGAAATGGGAGATATCATTGTAGCCCTTGCAGACATCAGAAGGGTAATAAGGAGAAACTACAAACTCCAGACATGAATTTAACAACTTAGAGAAAATGGATCAGTTTGTCGGGAAAGTACTAGCTATCCCAGCTCACCCAATATAAAGTAGATCATTGGAAAAGCCTGTACTGCTAAAGAAGTTGAGTCTGTGATTTTAAGACTCCTGGAAGAGCAATCTCCAGGCCCACATGGTTTCACCGGCGAATTCTACCAAAAGCTTTAAAGAATTAACACCAATTCTAGACAATCTCATCCACCAGATAGAATAAAGGAGCATAATTCCCAATTTATTTTTTGAAGCTAGTATTACTCTGAAATCAAAGCCAGAAAAGACAGCACAAAAATAAAATAAAGTTACGCACCAATACCCTTCGTGAATATAGATGTAAAACTCTTTAAGTTAGGGAATCTCACTGAGGTCTGTGTTCTCTCTCCACTACTGGTTAGTAAGAACCATAATTTAAGGTTTTTCTGATCTATCCTAAAGCATAATACAAATGACTATTACTAGAAATAGCTCAGTGGTAATATAGAAAATTAGTTATAGATAATATAGAAAACGAGAATAAAGTTAATAAAATCAAAACTCTTAGTGGCATATTTTTTCACATGAGCTTCTGAAGGCACAAGGACAGATACCCTACTCTGCTGTACACCATCTGCTAATCTGAGAAGTCTGGGTATTTTGTTCGATGATTAAAGTGATTTTTTTAGAAAGTTCTGTGGAGTTTTGAAATTTCAGCGGTCACACTCATCCCTTTAATATGTAATAGATAGACCCATCACTTTACCCCCTTCCTCCAGAAGGCCCTAAGAAAGCCCTTCATGTTTCTAACGCCCAGAAAAGCAGTATTTGTACAAAACGAAAGAGCCGTGGACACAGGCACAGAAAGCACAGGGTGAGTCTGGAGACTCAGAAAGACACTGCTCACAGACCATCACATTCCTTGTGCTGTTCCCTTTGAAAATCTGCCAGTTGGTCTGGTCGGAGCTGTACATCACACGGAACTCTGTGGTGTAGTAGGACTTCAGGTAGTGTTTGGCACCCTGGGACTGGATCCCCGTGAACAGGACCTCCCTTTGCATGTCCACCTGCAATATAGCAAAGCCACTGAACAGACCTGTCCTCACCAAGTCATGTGCTGCTGTAACTCACTGTGCAACCAGCTTTCTTTAGAACTAAGAAGCCAGCCCCTCAGGTCTTAGCAAACTAATAAAACAGCTAGGTGCAATTTGTGTTTGAGCACAGAGGGCCTGGGCCTGAATCCCAGCTCAACCACTAACTAGCTGCATGTGATGTTGGGAAGTTAGTTAATCCCTCTGTCTTGGTATTTTCATCTGTAAAATGGGACATTATTAGAACCAACCTCATAGGGTTCATTGTAAGTATGTTACGTACTTAGGATACTGCCAAACACCTAGTAATTGCTACTTCCTCTAACAACATTGCAAGGATGACAAGAAGAAATTCTTAAATTGGTGTCACTTTTATTATTACAGCAGCAGTAAATATTACCAGATTGGTAAGTCACACCTGGATCCAAGGTTTAGAGTCAAATCCTGATGTTTTTTCTGTCATCCAAGCATTATATGATCCACCATTGTTCAATCTTGCTAATTTGGGCTCCCAATAACCTAAATCCAAAGGAAGAAAAGAATTTATTATGAATTTTTTTTTTAAATACCAATTAGCAATTTCTCCAGTGAGTCCAGGTATATTGCAGGTGGAAAACCAGACCCCTGGGGACCTTTGCCTGCAGCTAGCAGACCAGGCAGTTGGCACAGGTTTCTTCTCCTGACCTTGGCCCTGGTGATGAAATCTTGGCTTGAGGCCTGTGCTTGGTCAGCTGCCAACCACCACCCGCCCCCTTTCTTGCATACAGGTCCTGTTTATCTTTTCTTAGTTATGTTGATGTGGTTGATGCCTGGTATTCCTGCCTACCAGGAAGGCAGGGGAGGGACTTATGGTCCCTTGCAAACGACCTCTTGATTTTGGGAAGGACTTTGAGCAGTGAAGACAATTAGGAGGAGTTTCTGACACACAGTCAGTGGATGATCAGAAAAGTTTCTTGAATAGATGAATGGTTGGCACAGCAAAGGGTCTTACTCATGGGGACTCTAACACTTGGTCGAGAAGACCCTGGAAATGTGGCTGGAATATCACGTGTGTGATCAAACCTAGAAGGCGATGAATGGGGAGTTTTGGAAAAGGGCACAAGGTCATAAGAGCACGCTCCCTCTTGCCCAATCTGCTGATAGGTCAGACTGCCTATGTCGGGAGGCCAAGCTCTTGGTCTTCCCTGGGAGAGACTCTTTGGGAACCTTATTTACTAGGGGAGGTGGCAGTGATAAAGGGGTGCCAACAGGCCTTAGCTCCTGCCACAGTGCTCCTTCCTTGACCAGACAAGCAGCCCGAATTGAGCTATTTTTACCATGCTGTGCTAGAGAAAAGCCTGGAAAGGAACAATAAACCGCAGACTCAGCAGGCACGGCTGTCGGGTACAGTTTTCGCAGGCTGCGTCCTACACCACCGCAGGAGGCGCCTCTCACAGGCCATGGTGCTGCTACTCACCCACAAACTCAGACGCCTTGATCTGTCTGTCCGCTACGATGCCTGTACTCAGTCCCATTGGCATCCGACATTCTACGGGAAACAGGACAATGAATGATTTTTGCTTAGAAAATACATTTGACAGGGTATAACTCCACGGCTAGAGATTGTACCTCTGGTGGGTCAGCGATGAGATATCGTTTCCTACTTTGTACAGCACTGACTTACATATACCTGATCATAAAATAGTTACTGCACTAACAAGACTGGTACTTTAATAGAAATAATGATGCCCTTGAGGAAAACAACTGGAATTCTGAAATACAATTAGCTTTTAAACTGATTTCCACTTGCTTATATGTTAAAATAAGCCATGTTACAACATGAAGTACTAGTCCTCAAGACCATGTTCTGAAAAATTTACCTGACAGGTAACACCAGCCAAGGGAATACCAGCCACGGCACCATCTGGATGTTTGCACAGAGCTTGGCACTCACCAGCTGCTTAACAAATGCCCACTGGCTGGCTGCCTGGCTGGAGAGACAGGTAGAAATTTTTCCTCAAATACTGAGATGCCAAGTTCAGTGACTTCGTTGGTCATTGCTGAATTCCTCCTATCTTTTTCCTCCTCTCCGCCAGGAGTCTGGAGAGTTTCTTCCATGTACTTTTCCATGGGTCACAAATCATGAAGGAGAGTACTTTCTACTGGTTCCCCAAGTGAAAGGAATGCCTGTGGGCTGAACCGTTTGGTTGAAGTTTCCTAGATGATTGGTATTTGTGGTATAATCAGACCGTGGCCAGAATGAAAGTAATTAAGGCTACAGAGTGTGTCTTTGCGATATCAGAGTTCTGAGTTGAATATTTTCTATCTAAAAGTAGATAATATTCTAGCAACAGGACTCTCCTGCTAAAAAATATCGTGCGGCTGTTGCTGATACCTCTGTCTATAATGAGAAAGGGCGTCTGCATCCCTGCTCTCTGGTTTTCTCCGACCTGTGTGTCTAGGAGCCACCAGCCTGGTTTCGATGCCTTCATTTCAAGAGTTTTAAATGAACCTGAAATAGAGAGTGAAAGACAACATTACATCCTCAAAGATTAACAGGGTCTTATAGGTTGACAATTATCAAAGAATCCTAATGTCGCTGCATCACAAGGAGCTTTAGAATAGAACTTAGAGTTTCCCATTTCTTTTTAGGCAGGACTACAGGCGTGACAGACAGATCAAAGCAACGATATCACCACCACCACACACACTCAACTACCAATAAATACCCCAGAACTTGAAAAAAATCTCTAACACCCCTTACTGGAGAGAAGCTTTCGTTTATCTACATGTTACAAGTTAACCCACACAGGGTAGAGCTTTACAGTCCTAAATATCACAGCAACCTTGAAGGACCCATCTCTGGGCCTCAAACATATTATCCGTGTTTCCTTTCTCTCTCTTCATTTCACCAGCTTTTCTCATAGAAGAAAATTAAAACAAAACATCCTTCTCCCATGTTTCAAATTTTCGATAAAGTTTACATATTTGGGTAGAGTATGCATAAACTGGCTCAGAACATCATGGAAAGAATGAGATTCCTGAAACCTCTGATTGTCTAATCAGATTATCTAGTCTGGTATTGACCAGTACCTAGTGCCAGTTAGTACTTGAATCTGCTAACTATAGTTTGTGGCCATTTCCCAGGCTGCGAGTAAAAAGTAATAGCCGGTGGTCACCCCCCTCAGACATTTAAAAAGACCTCCTGGCTTCCCCTCTCGAGTGCAGATGTGTGGGTGTGAGGGTCTGATGGACCAGCCAACCCCCAGCTTCTCAGTGCTTCCGCCACCGGCTCCTGGTGAGGCGGGCTGGTCTGGTCATACTCGGTGAAAAGGAGGGGGCTGGCCCTAATCCCCTCTGTCCCTGATTTGAACAGAATGGCCCTGGATCTGCAGGATTCAAGTCTCAGAGAGTAAAATCTCTGTGTCAGCACTGACATTTCAGCTGGCTGCCTAGGTTTTCGTTATGCCACCACACTTTGAGAATCAGTGGCACCTAGCCCTCACCGCACACACGTCTGCAAATAACTCACTGGCACCGAAGAATCTTTTCAGATGACTAGTTTGTTTAAACCTTATCATCGTTTTGCACATGAAAGGCTCTACATACCCTTTTTATTCTTTAGCTTTTACAATCATTTTTAAAAAAAGAATTTTTTTTTCTTCAAACAGCCTCCTAAGTCAGTTTAAGGTTAAGAATCTTGTAGTTACTTGCCTGAAGATATCAGAAGGATAGAGTGAAGAGTAGAATGCAAGAAATCAAAAATTTCCCCACACTCAGCCTGAGCCCTGAGGGAGTCAAGCTGTAATCTGCTTAAGGCCTGGCCAGCGTGACACCAGCTGGCTCGGAAGAACCTGCCCTAGATCTTGCCTTCTGCAGAGCCAAGTTGGGCCGCACATTTAGCCAGCGCGGCGCTGCAACCGGTGCCGACACCAGCCGGCTTTCCTCACACTCTGTATGCAGCTCTGCGGTGTGGGCTCACCCAGGGTCTCTGCTAAAACCTGTGCGTGACTCCTTAGAAGGAAGCGCCCAAGGAGGGAATGAGGGAGAGCGAGAGATGCTGAGATTGCCTCCTCTGGCCTTTCTGTAGCCAGGACCTCTCATCAGGGCCCAGATCTTTACCAGGAAGAAGGGGCCAGACCCCTAACTGGTGCTGTTGAGTGCCGTTTTCCAGCAAGGTCTGGCCATGAAAGTGAACCACGTGGATGTCTCGGGAACCGCCCAAGTTCAACAGGTGCAACCTCACCCACTCCTGCTCATACATTCTCAGGCCGGGCAAGTTGTAGATCATCCCATTGATGGCTGAAAGGACAGAGTTGCAATCACTTACAAATCTGTGTACACCAGGAGAGAGGCTGGTAAGGACCTAGAGGGGCCCCACTCCTCCCCAGGCTTCCCTATCACTTGGCCTGCCAGGCCCACTCAGGGTCCCCTATGTGTCCTGTCAGTGAGGACCACCAACTCCTTCTCACACGGCCTGCAGCAGAAATGTGGGTGAGCCCCCTTTCCCAGCTTTACTACCTCACTCTTTTCCCCAGGCCTCCCACTCTGTGCTTTACCCATTTATAGTTCGAAATTTCCTCTGCTACTGATCAATAAGCCAGATGAGGGAACTCCAGTGTTCAGAGGAAGGGGCGCAAGGAGGGGATATGCAGCATCCCACCCTGAGGCCTCCTACATTCAGAGATGCTTCCAGGCAGTCACGGACGTCATCTTTGTTGCACCCACAGCCAGAGCGGTTCGTACCTGTTCTCTCCTTCACAGGAAGCTGCTCTACCCCATTCCTAGCTTGGACGTCTAGGCTTCTGAGATTTGCCCACTCTCCCCTCAGTGAAGCGTGTGTGTGTGTGTGTGTGTGTGTGTGTGTGTGTGTGTGTGTGTGTGTTTACAGCACCTGGTGAATTTAACCACTTTATACAACATTTATATGATACGACAATAATACAACCTTTAAATGATAAAGCTCAGTGCTACCCTGCATTTAACAGGGCCTGGAAGTGAGGGAAGTGTTTGTTGTTGTTTATTGTTCTGCAATTAAAGGAACGGCTGTGGGATTTCAGGAGCCAAGCCAGTGAACAGCCGGAGGGAGAGGAGCGGAGATCATTTTGGCCACCCATTTTATTCGTGTGGTTTATTTTGGTGCTGTCTGGGAACGGCCAGATGCTAAAACTGTTACAGCCACTCTTATTTTACCAAGTACACGTGGGTGACATTCCTGCTATGGAAACAATTTCCCTTTAAAGGTCAAGAAACAGGCTCCCAAGGTACTTAGGTAGCAGAATAAAGCTAATTCCTCTTGGGTTTGTGTGTAACCGAAGCACACCGCCTTCTTTTGCTGCTTCATTTGGGTGTGCTTTGCAGCAGCCTCCGTGTCTGTCTTTCAGACTTTCTTGCGTGTCCTTCCCCTACAGTGTCACCCGCCAGCTCCCATCAGCCCTCCCAGACATGTAAGGACCGAATTTTGGTGGGAGCTCCTGGCTCTGCAGAAGCATCTCCTGCCTTATCTCATGGAGACCTAAGGGCAGGCGTCACTGTCCCCCCCCCAGTGATTGAGCTCAGAGGTCAAGGTCAGGGTCAGAGGAAAATACCATGAAACTCATGGGAGTGTTTTGCTTCGGAGGAGGTGTGTCTCCAGGACCTTTGGGGTTTCTTGTCATAATACCAGCTCTTCTTCTCGTCAAAGACCATGAAGAGTAAGACAAATTCTCTCATGTCCACAGGCATCTTGCTCTCCTTATGAAGCGTTCCTTTGCGGCAGATCAGAAGGGGACCTATCAAGCCTGAATGGATATCTCTTTCCTGGAAGACAATAGGGACAAATGAGGCATGTTCTCTCTCAGTGTTTTCTTTGCTCTTCTGGCAACCACTGGTCAAGTAGAAAAGGAAACCTTCTTAGAGGCTCTGACTTTGAAGTTTATAAATGGGTAGCTTCATAAGGCTAGATATTATTCACCTAATTCTATTGCATTCATTCGCCCTTCTTTTGATTGATTGCTTATCTTGATGTGGTAGCAATGGAAATGATCATGATAATATTGATACTGTCACATGTGCTGCTTATTGAGCACTTACTACTATGGTGAATATTTTGCTTATAGCTTCTTATATAATTCTAATAATTATCCTATATGGTAAAAAAGGGTTCATTTATTAAACAAATTTACCAAGTACCTACTATGTGCTATGCACTGCTGTTACTCATTTTTACCCGTGGAAACCAAGGCTGAGGGAGGTCGACTAACTGTCCTAGGGCCACACGGTAAGTGACAGGGTAGGAATCGAAGGCGAGGCCTGTGCTCTCTTTACCACGCCCACGGTGGAGGAGCCTTGACTTTGCTGCTCTCCCACAGAGAGGAGAAGCAAGCTAACACTTGCTCAAGGAGATTGCATGTAACTGTCTTCCTCCAAAGGCGGTCACTCTGAGAGGGGCAGCCATCTCAGCAACCCCCCTCCTCTTCACTGAGCAAGCGTTTCTCTCTCATTGTCACCTGCAGATCTGCAGGGACAGTCCCTGGCTATGGTAGCTGTAGAGGGCTGACCACCATCCTTACACCTTCCTCATGGGTCGCAAGGCAGACATTTCACAAGAAATCATCTTGACCACTCCATTTAGTGGACTCAGCCTAGCGAAATGACAAACACTTGTGACGGCTGTACCTACGGTGTTCACTGCTGAGTAGTAGGCCCACGCCCGGCAGGCAGAGCCGGGATTCTCTGGCCCCGACCTCCCAGTGGCGTGCCACACGTAGGTGTAACTCCTGTTTGGCTGAATAGCGTTGTCTTCCTTAAACCATTCAGGAGAGTCATCTTCGTAAGTCTTTCCCTCTGATGATTTTTCATAGGAAAGCCCATGGGCATGAAGAGAATATGGTCTGGATGCTAAATTTTTAAAACGCACCTATAGAAAACAATGATCCACAATGTCCTTAAACTTAACAAAAATCCAACTGCCGTGCAACTTATGTATATTATTTCATCTAATCTTTACAACCATCCTGTGAGATAGGGCCCAGGTAGTTTTCCCCAGAAATACCAAAACATGTTCGTTTTTAGGCTCACAGCAAAAGTATGATGTTATCTTATAAGGTACAAATACAACGCTAATGATGGGTGCCGCAGCTCTGAAGGTAAAGAGGCTTGGCTCTTGCTCACAGTGAGCTCTCAGCCTGCTGGTGAAGAGAGACACACACGTGTGAATTCAAGGTAAAAGTCTGGGGACAAAAGGTATCATAAACCAAGTGTGACTGGGGTTAGAGGGGAGTGCCTGGGAGGAGCCATTCGGCTGACTACTTAGGGAAGGCTGGGGGAGTTTAAGAAAGTTACTTACAGGGGAAATGGAATTGGCCCTTATAGAAGGAGCAGGGGCTTAGCGGAGGGAGAAATAAAATAAGGTTATTTTCTTTTCTTGAGGATCATCAGCTCCCTTGGCAAGCTATCTTTGAGAAAATATGTCATTATTTGTTAATTTTGGAAAATAAGTACGTCACCTATAGCTCTTTCTTGCCGCCTTCACCTTTACAACCCCGTGGTGCTTGCGGAAATTCCTCTGATGAGCTTAGCAGTGCCCCGAAGATGACTTACTTGGATAACGTCATCCACTTCAGCTCTAATAACAGGCCCAAGGATGCCAAGATGCTCTTCATACTCTCCCCGAGGGTCACGCTTGGTAAATGTGCTATCAAGGTACTTTCGAAAAACTACTTTCTTGTATATGGTGCCTTCTGGAACATCATCATTGTCTTCATCATCCATTTCACTGAAATGATAATAATAGTGTTTCTTTTTTATAAGAACAAATTAAAGACCATTTAAAGAATTTAGGAAATGATCTCTGCTTCTGAACATAGCACCTCGAGCAGGGCCTTGCTCATGCTGTTCTCTCCGTCTAGAATCTCTGTCTCGGTACATATTTGATAAACAAATGAATGAAAATAGAAAGACTAAAATCACAAGCCAGTAGATAGCCAGCTGCCAGTTCACATATCACTTCTTAGGTAAATCCTTCCATGAGCCTTTCGACCAGGTCAAATCTCTTTATAGCATCTTTCCATTTCTATAGTATTACGACGACATACATAGTAAAATCCTATGGTATCCTTGTAGTATTTTTATAGTATATGTGGTAAATTATGTGTCACTTATTTGTGTAATTATCTATTAATATCTGACTCTGCCACTAGAGTAAAATCTCCATGAAGTCTGGGGTTGTGCCTAATTAGTTCATAATTTTATTCCCAGTGCCTAGCAGATTATCTAGCTCATAATTGGCATTTCATACATTTTTTTTTATGGCTCTGCAAACTGTTTTCTTTTTAATTTTACAATGCACCATAAACATTATTCCATGCAACAGATGAAAATCTGCTACTGAAACAGCGGGCGGCAAGTTAGATAATGAGAATGACAACTAAAGCAAAGTATAAGCATATGGTTAAAGCCCCGGGCCTGACAAATGCCTACCGTGGGCACTATACAAAAGGAATGTCTTCAAAGCCCCTTTGTGGGGCCCTACAGCCACCCCTGAGTTCCCTTGGGCCCCTCGGGTGGAAGGGGTCCTGCAAACTTTTCTGCATCCACATAAAGCCCCCCAATTTCTGTCTGGTTGTCTTCACCTCATCCTCTACCCTAGCCGTCTCATCAAATTCTCTTATCATCTCCTCATTGCTCAAATGCATATCGTGTATGGCCTCTTTGTGTTCCTTGAGGCACTGAGCCAGCCCCTTGTTGGTTTTTCTTTTGGCTTTCCTGGGCACATCGTCCCCAGCTGGGCGCTTTCCTGCAGCCCTTGGTTCGATGGCTGGTTTTCCTTCTTTGGGATTTCCCTCACTCTCAGCTTTTCCTTCTTCTTTTGATTTTCCCTCAATCTCTGGTTTCCCGTGGCCCTCTGACTTTCCCTCTATCACTGGATTTCCCTCTTCTTTTGGCTTTCCCTCCTTCTCTGGCTTTTCCTTATCCTCTAGTATTTCCTCATCTTCTGTCTTTTCCTTGTTTTCTATCTTTCCCTCATTTTCTAACTTTTCCTTGTTTTCCAGAGCATGAGCTACTTCTGGCTTTCCCGCATTCTGAGGCTGTTCATTTTCCACGTTTCCTTGGATCTCAGGAATTCCTTCATTTTCACTGTACAGTTTTTCCATGTTGAGAGTCCCTTCCTTTTCCTGTCCTCCGGGAATTTTGGAGAGGTTCCTTCTTTTCTAGCTTAGCAGAGCGCTGAGAACAGACACGCGGACCTGAAAAAACCTGGGGCGACAATTAGGAGTCCATAGACTGCTCAGGGTCCGATCGCCTCTAAGGAAGGGTGGACCCGGACTGGTGCCCAAATCTGCCCATTTCATACATTTTTGTTCAATGCATTAATGGACAAATATACTCGTATGTTAACATAGCAGATTTTAATATCAAAAGCAGACAAAGCCACAAAATAGGACAATGCCCGGGGCTAGGGCTAGGTGACAATGGTCAGCTTACTTAGAAGGCCACCCCTGTGGATGGATGGGTGTTTTATAACCTGAAAGTAGCCACTCTTCTCACATTTCCTTTTGTCAAATCACATTATTCCTCATGTAGCTCACCCGCTGCTCTATCTGGGGCCAGAGCACATCAGATTTTCCCACTGACCCCTAAATTTCCCCAGCCTGTGCAAACAGGCCAAAAGCTCACCCATCAATCTCATATCCTTTGTTACACAGCGTGAGCCATCAACAGACGATCCCATTCTGCCTTCCTCCAGCCTTCCTGCCCCACTAACCTCGTCCTTCCAGACTCAAAGTGTAACATACAGTCTCACAGAACACAGAGGGATGAAACCGCTTGGGTGTCACAAAAGTGGGTGGCACTGCTTTCTGTGTCTAAGCTAGTTGGTGTCCTTGGCCTCCGCTAGTAGAATTTCCTGGACTTAGAATTAAACTTCACAGAGATGTCACCCACTTTATATTGATCCGGAGACAATTTTTAAATTTTTTGGTAAACACGTAAATGCAAAAGGAAATTTCTATATCACGAATTTGGACATAAGCTAACTTCAGTGAAATCATACTGATGAGCAGATAGCTATGGATAGGCTGGGCTTTGCACTGGAGCAAGGGGAGGGAGCAGGGATATGTGTGATGGAGAAGAAGAGAGGGGTGTGGGCTTATTTAACTACAGAATATCATAGACTTCTTACAATGGTGGTTTGAATATTGTCCAGATGCTACCTACAGTAGAGTAGCTCTTCTTGGAACTGACAGAGGAAACAGTGTAAGCCAAGTTGCAATAAGGGAACTAAATTATACTTAGCTAGTTTGCCCAGAATTAACTCCTTGGACTTTTTTTTTTTTTTTTTTTTTAGCAGTAAGTGGAAAAATAAAAATAAAAAAATTAGAGGAGAAAATTGGCCAAACCTCTGTGCAGATTTTGAATAATCCCAGGATATTTCTTCAGCAGCAATGTAGTAGTATTTCCTGTTTCCGTTGTTGCTGCGGAGGTACCACTCTGCGATGTTGTCAGGATTTCTGGAGGAGCTCGTGTCCGTCCTTGTATCAGTTTGGTAAGGGTCGTCGTAGGCCACGTGGCCAGTTTCATAAGAGTCTTCTTCACTGCTCTTTTCCCTCTCGCTTGGTATAATCCCGCTTGGTATAATGTAGTCTCCATCATCTCCACTGAAGCCAAGCACAAATGTTGGATTAAGTTCATTTGCTATAAAAGTGTCATTTAGTGGAGGAGATGGTTGAGGAGATGGCATCTGACCGAGGTCTGAATAAGGGAAAGTCAGACTAGGTTCAGAAGTGTAGGGTATCTGATCAAGGTCTGGAGCGGCTGATGTCTGCCTGAAAGCAGGAGGAAGGGTTGTCTGGCTGAGGTCTGGAGAGGCAGTCTCCTGGCCAAGGTCTGGGGAGAGGGCCCCCTGACCAAGGTCAGGGGAAAGGGTTGTCTGGCCGAGGTCTGGGGTGTCAGTCTCCTGACCAAGGTCTGGGGAAAGGGTTGTCTGGCTGAAGTCTGGGGAGACAGTCTCCTGGCCGAGGTCTGGGGAGAGGGCCACCTGACCAAGGTCAGGGGAAAGGATAGTCTGGCCGAGGTCAGGGGAAAGGGTAGTCTGGCTGAGGTCAGGGGAAAGGGCAGTCTGGCCGAGGTCTGGGGAGACAGTCTCCTGGCCAAGGTCTGGGGAAAGGGTTGTCTGGCTGAAGTCTGGGGAAAGGGTAGTCTGGCTGAAGTCTGGGGAGACAGTCTCCTGGCCGAGGTCTGGGGAGAGGGCCACCTGACCAAGGTCAGGGGAAAGGGTAGTCTGGCCGAGGTCTGGGGAAAGGGTAGTCTGACCAAGGTCAGGGGAAAGGGTTGTCTGGCCGAGGTCTGGGGTGTCAGTCTCCTGGCTGAGGTCTGGGGAGAGGGCCACCTGACCAAGGTCAGAGGAAAGGATAGTCTGGCCGAGGTCAGGGGAAAGGGTAGTCTGGCCGAGGTCAGGGGAAAGAACAGTCTGGCCAAGGTCTGGGGAAAGGGTAGTCTGGCCGAGGTCAGGGGAAAGGGTAGTCTGGCTGAGGTCTGGAGAGAGAGTCTTCAGGCCGAGTTCCGGGGAAAGGTTTGTCCCACTGGGTTCTGGAGAGGGGGATGGGTGACTGAGGTCTGGGGAGATGGCTGTCTGCCAGACTTCAAGTTCTAAGGAAGGGGACACTTGTCCAGTGTCAGCGGGGGAAGACTGGTTTCTTAGATCATAGCTCAACACCTGGCCAGGCTCTGGAGAAGGTATGTGACCGGGCTTTGTGGTGAAATGCACTCGATCAGAGTCTGGAAGAGGGATCGTTTGGTGGTGCTCTTCTGGGGGCATTGTCCGATAAGTGTCTGGTGAGAGGCCTGTCTGAGCAGCGTTGTTCGGGGGGTCCTGATCACGGTCAGGAAGTGGGGCTGTCAAGCTAAGGTTTGTGGAGGAGAATGTCCGGTTGAGGCGTGTGGGGAGAGACGTCTTGCTGGACGTGCGATGTGACTCTGAAAATGTGCTGTTGGCCTCTCCTCTGAGGGGGTGAACGCTCCTTGGAGAGAAAGGAATGCGGTGTGCAAGCTTCTTTCTTCGTGTCCGAATTAAAACAGTGCTGTTCTTCGGTCTGCTGTTTCTTCCTACCTGTCTGACTTGTGGATATTTATGTCTAACCCCAGGAAACTTTGGGTGGCCACTCTGCTTTCCATGCTCGTTTGGAAGGGGGATGCTTTCCCCCCAGGTCCCGGAGGCATTCTGGGGGCTGTGCCGCAGGCTATCAACAACCGTGTCTTTATCAGCCTCTGGGATTACCTCATAACTACCCTTTTCAGAAACCAAATGCCATTTCCCATTCAAAATCTTAGATGGCGTATCTTGTTTTAAGAGTAACAGATCACTGGGAAGGTCCTCCCAGGGCTCCGTTCTGGAAGAAGGGCTGTCTTGGCTTGAATGTCTCCCAGTTTTATGCGCTAAAAATTCCATCTGGGAGAACCTCTGCCCCGCCTGTCTGTCTCTTTCTCCCTCAAATCTGTTATGGTTAGCATGTCCTTGACTTCCCAGTCCTTCTTCACCAAGCGCAAGTAGGCTTATCCCCGTGACAATTGACTGTAGAGGATCCTCTAGAGGGTCTTCAGAGTAAGGGCTGGAACCATCTGCTGTGGAAGGGTTGACATCTGAGGTCTTTTCTAAGCTGTGTCCCACATGGGGACCAGTTGTGGTGGTTTTGGGGTGAGGAAGGGTTTTGTGAGTTCCTGCGAAGTGATTGGCAACGAGCCTGCTAATGTTACCTGGGGAAGAAGAATCTGACCCAACAGCTGTATGAGTACTTGGAGGTGTGAGTTCAGAGCTGCTGTCCAGGGCCAGGGCAGTAAGATTGAGCTCGTCTCCCTGCTGACTCAGGGATGCATTTCTGAACGACCGAAGTCCGAGTTCTAAAGCCAGTTTGTCCTGTTCGTCATCAGCATCACCCTCTTCCTCCTGGTCTTCTGGAAATTCACGCATTTTCCGTGTAGTCATGGCTGCAGATGTTACAGGTTCATATATGTCATAGTCATTTTCGTCATCATCCCAGAGACACTTCACATCCCTGAATCTCAGCCGTAGGTTTTTGCTTCTTGGGTTAGAGTTCATGGTAGTTAACATCCAAGTTCCTACAGAAGGAAGACAGAATAGGGAGCCCTAAGTCCAGGCAAAGACATAAAAACCCTCACAGACATTGTGGTGGATAATAACCAGTGTAGTCTATGAACCCCCGCCACTCTGCAAACTGTTGATTACCATTCCACAGTGCCCTAAGGAGAAAAACTAAGGAATGCCAAGTGCTTAGGACACTTTCGGGCCATTTCACATTGCTGTGACATCCAAGGATGTGGCCAGGGCACTTACCTCGTTTAACAGAAAACACACGAAATGCATTGGTCAGTGGAGAGGAGGGAGACAAAACTTCTGAGCAGAGATAGTTGTAGAGTCGCTGCTTTAGAACGCATTTTAAAAGGGATGAATTGGGAATGAAACGAACTCTGGAAATCATATACACCTTGTTAGCTGCACATCTCATTTGGAATGTGGGCTGGGGGAGGGTAACGATGTCTACCCCCAGAAATTAGGGACATCTAGGTATTCCAAGTGATCAATAATTCACGTGGGTCCAGGGCAATTTTGACTCTTTGAGATGCTGCAATTTGCTGGCACACTGGAGGTTTCCTGGGAAGTCTCCTTCAGTTACCACTCATCAAGTGTCCACTGAGTGCTTGGCACACGTTATAATTAATGATCAAAGCAACTCTGTAAGGTGTTGTTATTCTCCATTTTGCAGATGAAGAAACTGAGGCTCAGGGAGGGCAAGACACCTGCCCAAGGTCACACAGATACTGAGTGGCAGGGCAGGATGTGAACCCAGGTCTGGTGACCTCCAGAGCCCTCGTGCTTTCCAGGACACCGCACTGCCTCCGAGGGCAGCCTCTCAGGTGCTGTCTCCGATGATCACTAAGCCCAGTGCAGTGGGGAGGAGGGGCTGTCTGAAAAAACTGAGAAGGGTATTCTGATAAAAAAAAACTTTCCTTTGGGACTGAATACC
Source organism: Macrotus californicus (assembly GCA_007922815.1). Classification (NCBI taxonomy): domain Eukaryota; kingdom Metazoa; phylum Chordata; class Mammalia; order Chiroptera; family Phyllostomidae; genus Macrotus; species Macrotus californicus. The sequence goes on from VMDR010000825.1 coordinate 100,623, forward strand.
CATGCTTCCTCCTCAAAGTTATGCCGTATCTTTTTGTGGATGTGTGTTTTTACTGCTCTCTTAGCCCAGAGAAGGACAAATGGGACTCACAATGAAAGGACAGGACCCATCGAGGTAATTAATTCCCTGAGGAGAAATCATGACGAGTATTGAAAGGAAAGCCTGCAAGGGAGCAGAGGGAGATGAGCCCAGGAGCTGCAGGGTCCGAAGAGCCGCAGAAGAACTTCAGAGACAAGGGGGTCCTCTCTCTGTGCCCAGGCTCTTACCAACGTTATCCATGGTGACGGTCACAGATTCCCCGCTCATGGGAGAGAGGGCCAAGGTGTCCTCATGCCTCTTTCCGTAGATGAAGGAGTGCCCAGTGAAGTGAATGGTCAAAACATCATCCTGGGTTCCCACACTGCAGAAGTGCCACTGGACGGTGTCATCAAAGCAAAACCCCAGTGTGGGTATACTCTCAGGCACGTAGCCATTGATAGCTGAAAGAGTCAAATCCGTTAGAATGTCAGGTCTGTGCCTGCAAGAGGGTGCGTGTACCATACCTAAAATAAGTGCCCCAGTGTTGACTGGGTTGCCTCAAAGCAGTGATTACCCAAGGTAAGCTTCACCGGCTCTGACACGTGACTAGAAGATCAAACTTGGATACCCCACAGCAGTGGCTTTGGACACTGAACTTAAAACTGCAGCACATGCCTGAGCCAGGGCTCAGGGAATCCCTACTGCCCAGAACTTCTCACTGTGCACTTCAGACCTCTTCAGGGAGTGCCTTTGCAAAACGTCCTCAGTGTGATGTGGAAAGCCAGTTTGGAATTACTTACCTTGTTTCTGCCCTGGCCCTAGAGTATTCCCCTTGCATCCATTTTGCACCCCAGCCACCACTGACCAAGGCCTGTCACCCTTTCCTTTGCTGCCCCTGCCCCTCACCTGCTCTTTCCTGCCCAGAGCATGCCCACCAGCACACACACACACTCAGAGCAGGAGACCCAGAAGATGTATAAGGATAACAAGCTTTGGATGTCTGGCTATAAAATGGCTGCCCGATGTCACTGTTTATGTCACCAAATCCCAGGCTGCAGTGAGGCTGAGAGGTCAGTGGGTTCTAACCATGTCTGCCTCTGGGCACAGCTGTGCTTCCACCATAGGAGTGAGGAGCTGATGGGCAAAGATGGCGCTTCGACTTACTGCTCATGATGTTGGATTCGTAAAACTTGGGGTCGGCCCGGTTCACCTTCTCAGGGCTCTCACAGAACTTGTTGATGTTGTCCTCAATATACCAGCTCCTGTTCTCATCAAACACAGCGAACACGGCCTGCTGCTCAATGTCCGCTGCCCTCTGGAGGGAAGGTGCCAGGTTCAGTGACTGATGTTCCAGCCAACTCCCTACAGCTTCAGAAACCAAAGGGACACATCCTTGGGCCACCGAAGCCACACATGCGGGCATTTGTGAGAGACCAGTGTGCACAAAGCCCCTGTTAGAAAAGGCATTCCACAAAAGCAAACGGGGAAGGTCAGAAAACCGAGACCCAAAGAGCCTAAGCGAAAAATTCCATTTGTCCATTCCATTGCATTGCATTGCATTGCGGAGTGGCAGCTGCAACTCTGCTTATCTCTGTGACCGAATACCTTTCCGCCTGACCGGCGGGCTGGATGCACTCCCAGCGATAGCAGAGGCCAAAAGCAGAGATTACAACAGGAAAGCTTCACATCTCTCTCTACCCGCTACCTTTCCAAGCTCAATAAATCGGGGTCTACCAAATGTTCATTTCTGATTTTCCTAGGTTTGTATTTATTTCGTATGCCTTGGGATGAAACTTTTGAAATGATAGCTTAGCCCAATTGTCTGTGAATTTTAAGTTAATAATATGAGCCTATTCTACCATGAAGATTGAGTCAAAAGATCCACATCTTTGTGTAATAAAGCCTTACTAGAGATGGATCATTATTGAGGTCCAGTCTCCCGAGAAGCTCTGACTCCAGTGTACCTCTCTTATCTCTTTCTAGTGAAGATCTCAAAAATGACAAGGATTGGTATGAAGCTCTACACTTTTACTGGGTGGTATCTCACTGAACCCCCAAACAACCCTGTAAAATCTTTAGCACGGGCTTTATTTCCCATTCCAAAGAAGGAATAGATAAAGAGAGGCTAAGTGACTTGTTCAGCACACAGACACCAGCGGCAGACCTGGAACTGGAAATGAGAGCAAGATACGGTTTCGTGCTGCAGACTTGCCTCCCGCAGTGAGAGTCCAGGCGAAAACAGACAAGACAAAAAGGTTGTTACCAAAGGAATAAATGTTATCACACTCAAGAGGACTGCTCAATATTTTCTGCAGTCCCTGGAAAAGCTCCACTGTTTAGCAAGGAGACCTCATCTGTTCCAGCCAGAAGAAGTTCCTGGCATTTCTGAAAGGTTACGTCAAGGGCACAATACCTGTATGCCTCGCTTGTCCAGGGATCTGCTCTTACAGATTAGAAGCAGCCCTATCAGCCCCGAGGCAATGTCCCTGGTGACATCCACATCACTGTAGTATGGTCTTGTTAAGCACTGGGCATCGTTTTCTGTGGGCTCATCAGTCTCCAGGATGTTCCACTTGTAAGTATAGGTTTCCCCTGGCTGAACCGCTCTGATTGCGGTGTTACTGCCTGAAAGAAAACAGTCAAAATCATGGCCCCTTTCAGAATTATTTCATGAAGGTGAACAAATGAATACATGAATGGAGGGATATATAAATAATATCACTGAGCTCTCACTGCAACCAATTAGTATCAGGAAAGGAATATTCTTTTTACATTAAGATCCACTTAAGAGCACCCAGGTAGCATGCAATCACCAGATCTGGCTCCGCTAGGGGCTGCGACACTGTGTTTTGTAACTAGTCGGGTGAACAAAGGCCCAGCAGTGAGCAGGGCTTCCTTGTGACTTCTAGGATGCCCGTTCGTGTGTCTACACCAGCGTAAGTGTTACCTGGCTGCACAAGTGCTGCTTCTGAGCAAGGGAGACAGTAGAAAAAGAAGAGAGCCTCTCAGAGGTCACGGAGGTCAGCAGACATGGAAGGTTCAAACCTGAGGTGGAGGAACAGTTGGCTTCGTCTTCAACAGGGGAGAAGGTCACTCCGTGAGGGTAAATGCTGTAGGCACGGCTGGCCATGTTTCTGAACACGATCTGCAAAGTTAACTCGGATTTGTGATTCGGGGTGTAAGGTTGAGCGTGACAATTAATACAGGATGTTCATTCTGCACGTTCACTTGGATGGTGTGTGTGTGTGTGTGTGTGTGTGTGTGTGTGTGCAAACTAGTTCTGTTTATCTGAGCAGCAATCTGTGCCCTCACCCGACAGAAACATCTGACAGTTTCACCTCATACAGTAGTCTGACCTTGGAAGTGACATTTTCCTCACAGTATGCTGCCCTCTCCAAGCTGGCCCCCATCCCCCTTCCCCTCTTCTTTCAGCTTGGACCGCATCCGCCTTGGAATCTGCTCCTCCTTCTCACTATACCTTGACCCCCTTCTCTAGCTGGCCAGATCTCCTAGAAGCCAGCTTCTAGAGGGGCACGGCAATCGGCCAGATCCTAAACTTCCAGTGAGGTAGATTTATACTCCCTACCAGCACCTCCAAGGTATCAGGGATGAAGGGAGGGCAAGAGGACCACAGAAAGGCTACCTTCTGTTCCTTCTGTTATTTTCAAATGCACAGAACTGGCCTGGTCTGCAGATGTCCTCTTAGCTCAGCCCCAAGCAGAGGCGGAGGGAGGCTCCATTCACCCAGGAGTCCTGGTTAGGCTCCTTCCTCTTCCAAAGAGACCCTTAACCTTATCTCCTACCTGGCTGACTGTGAAGGCCACCCTCCATCTGTAGATTGTCTGCATTCTAGCACCTTGCCAGAGATTGCAACCTTCCATTCTCTGCTTCCCAGTTCTCACAAAAGCTTGGTGGTGTGACATCACGTTAAAGGAACACTGTCAGGAGAGTGTGCTCAGGGCCCACCATCCGTGCCTCAGTTTACTTCTGTCTGAGACCAGTGTGCAGAGGATGGCCTAGCTGGGCCCCAGCGAAGAGTAGGTTTCCTCTCAGTTGTGTTTACTGTGGTATTCTCAGCTCCAACGAGAAACATTTGTAAAAGGCTCTACGGCTTTTTAATTCATTGTACCAGTTGTAGGGATTATACTGAGGAATCCGTCCACTGCCTCATGCAGCATCCTCTTTGCAAGGATCCACGGGAGAAATTCCTCTCGGGTTTCTGTGCTCTGATGACTACTGTGAATCTCGCCCTGACACATTTCCCATTTACTCTGGCGGCTAGAACGCTCAGGACGAGATTTGCAAATGACCCGGTGAGATCATATGGTATATATTTCATGACACTCACCTTATCCTTGGTTTTATTTTCTTTGACCCCTTATTAGTTACCCCAATTGTAGTCACTCTTTGTTTATTCCTGTATAATTGATCAACTGTCTCAGGTTCTTTGTATTATCAGGTAGGCTATAAATACGTGCAAATACTAAATAAAACTGAAAGTTACATTCGAGTTAAAATTATACGGGTATCTTTTTTTAAAAAAAAATCAGCACCACTTATAATGTCTCGTACTACTTCACTTCTCCCACATGGTCCGGCATTTCTGCTACTTACTTTGAGTGTGTCTCTGACCTGGGCTCTGATAACAGGGCCCAAGATCCCATCCTGTTTGCTGTGAGAATCTTCTAAGCGTTTGGTGAAGGACTCATCTTGGTACTGTTTGTAGACAACCTTCTTATAATATTTTCCAATTTGGTTTGAGAAATTATCCAAATGCAGAGATCTGTATTTTCTTAAAGTGAAATGAAATATTTAGAAATTAACCATTTCCTCAAGTAGGGACTCTGGTAAGATGGGGGAACCCTTGTGCTTAGAAGTTCTGTTCTTGGATTAGCTAAAAAGCTAGTTTTCTAAAAAAAATAAATGAAAACAAAACAAAAAAAAGAACAAAAACTCTTAATATGCTCTGCAAAGTCCTGATATCTCCCCTCTGGTTGGAAAACTGGACACCTCTCCTCTGTCTGATAAAGTCACGGTCACAGAATTCCTGTCACTCTGGTTGCTAGAGTAGACCTGAGATGTCTCTAGCCTCGGTGACTACCCTATGTGTACATCATTTCCCCTGTGGACAAGGATATCTCGTAGGAAACTCCCTGGGTGAGACTGCAGAGTCAAAGGGTATAGGCATTTATCATTTTAATACATAAGACCACATTCCTCTACAATGGCTCTCCCAATGTTCTCATCCACCAGCAACACGTGGTAGTGCTGGCATCTCACAGTCTTGCCAAGGGATGTGCCACCTGGACTGTGGGTCTGATGAGTGAAAAATGGCATTTCAGAGAAGCTTAGTTTGCATTTCTCTTATAGTGAATGAGCTTGAATATTTTCCAAATGTTTTGAATTTCCAGATTTCTTAATTATCTCTGACCTATTCCCTAATCTACATAATAAATGAGAGCTGTTTCTCACTTCTGGAGTTCAAGTAAAGCTCTTCAAAAGGATTTAACACAGTGCTTGGCAACAGTAAACATTCATCTAGTGGTAGCTGTCATTATTATTATTATTCATCATCATCATCATCATCATCATCATCATTTCCTAAAATAATTAACAGGGGAACATCCTGTATGGTGAGTTGGGGTAATTCCAGATTGACTTCGAACAAGACTTGAATGGAATCCGAAACATGGGTTCCTTTGAGAGCTGCCGACTCCTGACATTTCACCCACACACCTAGGACCCTGCAGAACACATCTGGAACCTCTGCCCAGTGATGAGAAGCCCCCAAACTCACTTGTCCATGTTCACTGGTATGACAGGTGCATAGTCCCAGATGACTTCCTCGGCAGCAATGAAGTATTCCCACCTTTTCATGTGCCGCCTCTGCTCACGCGTTGGCATCTTCAAATGCCTGGTTTTCTTGGCGCAGTTTTTGATGTCTATGGAAGCCTGCATCCCAGCTGAGTTAGCACATAAAGACAGTGAAAGAATGTGAGAGAAGCAATCAAGGCCGATCAGAATGTGTATCTTCTGAAACTGTGGAAGGTTTAAACAATAATAGTGAAAGTAACGCTCTGGCAGCTTTTGACATTTTGGTTTGGAGCCCTTTTAGTGCGGCGGAGAAAGGGGCGAGAACAAAACGCCAGGGAAGGAGAGCATGGGTCAGGGGGAGAGCTTGGCAGGCTTTCCTTTGCTTCTTCCGGAGCGGGAACATTTGTAATGTCCAGACCCTTAAAACCTTCTGACTTAGGTTTTGTTGATTTCCCATTTTTCCTGTCATCCGTCTCTTTATGTGTAAAATCGAAAGTACATGCTGAATGGAATTGTTGTTAAAATTAGGTAAATTAATACCAAAAGCACTTTGTCTCGACAATGTTAGTTTTGTTGTCGTTCTATTGTGACTTGGTATTCTATCTTCCAGGGAGACTGTGGCAATTATGTTGTTACTTCAAATATGGTTTGGACTGCTCAGTGCAAAAAGAAAATAGGATGGTCCCAGGATGTCTCTCTCATGCGTTCGGCTTACATAGGTACTTAGGTAACAAAATGATTTCCTGTAGTAGTGTCATTTACTTACACTTTAATTTCTGTTCGCAGGAACCCTCCTCCCAGTGGTTTTAAAGCAACAATGTGTAACCAAACAATTAGTTATTTTTGTTTCTGGTGCACCACGTAGAAACCGGGGCTGATTTTTTTTTCCCTCACTAGAATTCACCCATATTCTTTAAAGCCCATTTCTCAGTTGTTTGGATTTTATGTTTGATCCATTCAACATGTATCCATTGGGTTCCTCTTTGCTCTCCGTGCTCATCTTGTTAGAACAGAGAGTCTTTTCATGGTACAACTTTTTATACACTTTCTGTAACTTGGTGCTTCTGTAAATTTGCATGTGTTTGTCTCATTCTAGTCCCCAGGTCTTTTCTTTTGGCTACATATTCAATACCCCAAGAAAGAATGTCTCTATGTAAACATTTGTTTCCTTCCTCTTTTTTCCTTTCAAGGAAGTAGAGACCTCTTCAGCTTTTGCTTCATTTTAAAAAATCTTTGTCAATATCTCCACTTTCTCCATCCCCAACCAAGGCTATACACACATCTAAGAGTGGAGAATGTAAATTCTCTTTTCAGGGACCAATGCACGTATGTCTGGAGCATAGGGGACTTGCAAAAGCAAAGGATAAAGAGGGAGTTAGTGCCTGGGAAGAAAGGGCTCTACATTCGCAAGCAAGACTGTTGGGAGAGTTTCTTGCCTTGAAAATGTCTAGGGGTGAGAGAAGATACGATCCACTTTCCTCCGGGGCCCATGGTCATGTTTGCAGTAGTGGACGTAGCACTGACGAGGGTCATGGTTGAGATCTTATGGCGGTTCTGCTCCAGCACCTGGCCGTTGAAATGAATGGAGAACAGTTCTGGTCCGGAGCTCATTGCAATCAGATGCCAGCTGACTTGGTCGTTGGCACAGACGGTTATATCTGAGAGAGGGGGAGAGACGAGGGGCAAAGCAGGCAGTCAGCCCTCTGTGATCAAAGCTCATTCACCAGGTACGTGTTGCGTACCTGCTATGCATCTGGCATCACTGCAAGGTTCGGAGGGATAGACCCTCCAGCTCCTGCCCTAGGAAAGCAGGCCTCTGAGTGAGGAGCCCACCAGCAGTAACAACTCACTGCAGTAAGTGGTACTACAGAGGTGAGAAGAGAGCCAAGAGGCGGGGGACATTAGTTCAGAAACAGGGATTACTAAGGGGTTAAGCCAAGGAGGGAACTCAGTAGGTGACCAACCATCCGGGTTTCCCAGGATGCAGGATTTTCAGTGTCAGAACTGGGACAGCGCTGGGCCAGCCTGGGCATCTGGTCACTCCAGAGCCAATCTGGGCTCAGCTGAGGGAGTCTCCAAGGTCTCCAATAGGGCCGAATTCGAGAAGGAGACGTGAAGATGACTTAAGGATTGTGTGTGGCTTCTGTGCCCACGTGTTGGTTGTTTTAATGACAAAGCATCAATTCCTCTGTGGGTACAGGCTCCCCTTAAAATGCAGTGGATGGGTCCTCATTACGCTGAGCCACTGGGAGCGTTGCATGGATGGAATAATGAGAGCCGAGCACAAAAGCTGAATTTTGCTCTTTTTTTTTTTGCTCCCACGGTGACTGGGAAAATGCTCATTTGCTACGGGGGAGATTCCACCCCTGGCTTCTATGGCTGGCCTGGGTTTTAAGTTTCAGATCCATAATCACTAGACACCAGACCAGAGGGCTGAGGATCAGCCTCTTCTCCGTAGAGGAGCTGAAGGACTTGTCTTTTTTATGGGACCATTATAACAGGATAGATTCTGGTTTCATGGTGGAAATAAGAAGCTACAACCTGAGAATGAGAATCTGAAAGGCAGGAGGCTTTGGTGGAAGCACTTGGCCACCCCAAAGAAATGCTCGCGTTGACCTGAGCATGCAGTACATCTGCATTAGCATTTACCGTATTTGTTCACTTGACACTGCTCTGTAACGCTCTTTTATAAGCATTGGCTTATTTCAGTTTCTACGGATGCCATTTCCCTTGCCTGCCCCTCTTAGCCCCAACTAGCCTGTCTTTTTCAACTATAAATTCGTATACTGTATCCCCTGGCCAAGTTATTCATTTTTGGTTTTGCACATATGGTTTGTTTTTTGAGGGCTTTTACGTATTTACACAGATGGTTCACTCTGCCGGGACACAGACACAGACGCAATTTCCCTTTGACCATGCCCCTGGAAGGCCCATAGCACTGGAGATGCCATTTTCACATGTAAAGAAATTCTTAAACACTCTCTCTCCCAAGATAGATAGTTAACCCATTTTTGTACATTAGCACATGGAGACAGCTAACTGCCAGGGACCATACTAAGGTGGAGAAATGAGGTAAATTTGAACTCAGATCTCCTAAGTTAGACTTCAGTGAAGTTTTGGAACTCTGGACCAAAGCCCAGAGCCCTCTGAATGTGTTTGTAATAACCCAGGAGGGCTGACGCAATCAAATGAAATTGAAAACATTTTAAAAGCAATGCCCAGATTTCCACTCTTGACAAGTTTTGTTTGTACTAAGTGAGGCCATTTGTGATTTTTCAAACATAGAGAATGACCCCTGAGAAACTTAGGTTTTGAGTGCTTTAATTAATAAAGTCATATTTTCCTTTTTCCACTTTTTTCCTCAGGGTCTTTGGCTCTAAGGCATTTCTATCAGATAGAAGTTAAAAGTGTTTTAGGTGGGAATCAGTTTTTCTCTAAGAGTTGCTATGATTCACATGCAAATGGAAAGAGAAGACATCCTATATGCCTTTGACTATTACTCATCTAGCACCTTTTGAAATGCTAGTAGTATTTCTGTGTGTTAGGTATTTCTCCTAATCTCCGGTTCATCTTTACCATAAGTGACTTTATTGAACTCTTCCTGCTGACCCTTTCTGCTAGGGGTTGACCTTGAGCTTCTGTCCTGAAAGGCTTCCTCTGTGGATGAAGGCATGGTCACCATGCAGCAGGGGCCACAGAACCCTCTGAAGGACACTAAGCTGATCTCCTGGAGGAGATGCAGGCCGAGGTGAAGCCTGCTCAGAGCACCCCATCTAAGAAGGCTGCACACTCCTTCCCCTGGTCAGCTTCTAATATGCCTGTGGTCCTTGATGGTCAAGAAGAAAGAAGATAAAATCTTGAGAACCACTGAGCTAGATGACATTGCCTTTCGAATTAACAGTTGAAAAACAGTGAGTATGGTCAGCTTCCTAGGGCCTTGAGGAGAACAGCAGAGTCAAAGGCACTGGCGGTTCTAGGAGGGTAGCGCACAGCCCACTGTTACCTGGCATGGTCCCATTCACGTAGCCGTTGACTGTGTACATGATGGACGGCGACCGGCTCCAGCTCTTGCTTTCATCAAACACAGCAAACATCAGCACGTGCTGCTTGTCAAACATCTTCTGCATCCCGTCCTCGCTCAGGGTGCCTGGGAAGGAAAGACGTGCTTGTCAATAGCATCCCAGAAAGAAAACTCCCATTTCTTCTTCCCAGAAAGCAAAGAGTTTAAGGTGAGCAACCCATCATAGTGAAGTTGACTTGAGGAAGATCTTATTTCCAAAATAGCACCTTTATCAAGTAATGATGATGGGGAGCTTATTAAAATCTTGTGTTTTCTGACTTGGCTGGTGGGGCTCATTGGGTTGAGCATGGGCTTGCAAACCAAACGGTCGCCAGTTTGATTCCCAGTCAGGGCACATGCCTGGGTGGCAGGCCAGGTCCTCAACAAGGGGCACATGAGAGGCAACCACACATCAATGTTTCTCCCCCTCCCTCCCCTTCTCTCTAAAAATAAATAAATAAAATCTTAAAAAAAATTTTTGCATTTTCTCTGGCACCTCATAGCCCTGAAGAATGGGGCTGTAAAGGTAAATTTGATCTGGCATAGAGAGAAGACATTTGGTGACTGTCAAGGCTTTAGTAAAAGGGTCCATCCACCCTCCGCCCCACACTGTGCCAGGCCAATACAAAGGCACTATAGCTCAGTTGGTAAAAACATCACTCCCCAACATCGTTCTCCCATGGACCACAAGGTTGCTGGTTCGATTCCCAGTCAGGGCACATGTCTGGGTTGTGGGCCAGGTCCCCAGTTGGGGGTGTGCGAGAGGCAGCCAATCGATGTTTCTCTCTAACATCTCTCCCTTTCTCTCTCCCTTCCCCTCTCTCTAAAAATAAATAAACACATACATAAACAAATCTTTAAAAAGAAAAAAGGGACTTGGTTTTGAGGTGAACATTATAGACCACACAGGCATGGCCTCAGAGCAAATTCTCAGACAGGAATTTACTCAGGAGAGGCTCCAGGACCCAGACGCAGGAGGGACTGGAAGGAACAGAGGAGACTTCCAAACCCTCAGGCACCAGCGCGGTCTGGTTTCCACACCCTTCTCCCTCTGCTCGGTTTACTGAAAGGTCCCAAGATTCTCCCAAGCCTCATTCCATTGCAGTGTTCCTTACCATCCCAATATCTTTGATATTTGTTTGTTTTACCTTTCTTACAAATAAGCAGAGGGCCAATCAGCCCAGAGTTGAAGTCCTGTGTCAGATTTTCATGGGAGTAGTAGATGTATGTGAGGCACGGCGGGTCATCACTGGTGGGCCCACTGTCCTCACTGATAGTCCACTCGTAGGTATACTCGTGGCCTGGAGCTACGGCATCATCCATCTTCTCTACAGGAAACGTGTGGTCAGAGTAGGAGGCACCTGGAGAAGTAAAGGTCATGAACACACCTGGACAGTCTGTGAGGCTTGCTTTGTCATCACTCTCAAATTCGAAGGAATGTAAGAGCTCAATAGAGATTTATGAGCCTCTCTGTAGCGAACCTTCATTATTTGGAAAGATTCACATTTTATCCACTTCTGTGTCTACGGAATTATGAAGGGTCCATGGTGATCTGAAGTGATTAAGTGTTACTGGTACATTGCTGGAGGTTGAGTAAGTTAACTTTCCAGGGTCTCTAAATAGTTATTATTTAAATGTGATCAGAGAATTGAATCCCCTTTGATCAGTGAACCATCTCAGAATGTGATAATGGGGTACATTTTCTCTGTAGTGCTTGATAAGACATCTTCTATTTAACAGCCTATTGGCACGGGACGTAACTGTACTCAGACCCATTTGTATATTGTTTTGTTTCGAAGTGTAAGTTTTTCATTTCTTCTCTCCACTCGCTGCCGCCACCCTCAGCCCCGTTTGATTGCTTTATCACATCTCCACCACCTGATTGTCCCAGCTCCTTCCCCAGAGTCCAGCTCCTACACGCAGTTGAGTTGTCCTGAGAGTGTGAAAAGTGTGTGTGAACTTCCCTCCGAAGTTTAGATGTCTTGTTTCGTACACCCACAGACCCTCCATTAACCCTTCCATGCACTCCTCCTTCTCTGCCAGTGAGAGAGAGAGTGCATTGTAGAAACCGGTCTTCCTTACTAGGGGCATGCCACTGAGGTTCTGCAGATTAAAAGAACTGCAGGGGGGTGGGGGACGCTTTCAACCAAAGGAAGATGTGGCTAGAGATGGAGCAAGTGCAGTCAGGAAGGAGAGAGGTCAGTGCCGGTGACAGCCACGTGGGATGGGCAGCTTCCCCTGTCTGAGGCATTCCTCTTTAACTGGGGGAAAGTTTCACCGGCATCAGCTGGTGCCAGAATCTCTCTTTGGGATGCAGGTCTCTTTGGTACTAGAGCTTGATAAATTCCTTGAGGTGGAGGGTGGGACCATCAGAGTGTGGATGCGGGCAGACAAGAAGGATTTTTTTTTAAATAGCTAAAATGTTTTACATGACAGGGTGAAGCGCCAGTGGAAACCTTTCTTACTGAAGTGACTGTACTTTTTGAAAACAGAAATGCTTAATTTTTCCCTTCCCTTTCCCTGTTCCTTTTCTTCTCTTTATTCCTTTCTCTTTCTCCGTTTTGCCATCTTTATTGACTCATAAATTACATACAATAAAATCCACCAATTCTAAGTATAGTATTTGCTGAGGTTTGAGGCCTGTAGCTGCCCTCACTCCGAAACTTGTCACTTGTGCCATTCATCATCAACGCCTTCCCCTGCCCCCTGGGCCCGGACAACCACTGACCTGCTTTCTGTCACTGTATTTTGTTTTCTGGTAATGTCATAAAAACGAAACAATACATTATACGCCCCCTTGTGCTCAATCAGTGTGAGGATGGTATATCTTTTTGTATCCTTTACTTTTTACCTGTCTTGCCTTTAATTTAAAGTGGATTGCTTGAGTTCAGCATACAGTGGGAGTGGGCTTTTATCCAACCGTACAATGTGTCTCTTATTTGTAGTGTTCTTCCCTCGTATTTTTAATATAATTATTGAGATGGCTGGGTTTAAATCTACCTTCCTGCTATTTTCTATTTGTCCTTCTGGTCTTTGTTCCTTTGTCTCTTCTTCATCTCTTCGTTTGGCTTTTTTTTTTTTTTCTGGATGGAATGTTTTTATTTTTCCTTTTTATCTCCACTATTGGCTCGTTAGCCTTGCTTTGTTTCCCACTGTGTTGACAGAATGTTCCTTAAAGCCCCAGATCTTAGTCACGTTCCTGCTTTAAATCCTGAGGATGGTTTCTTATTTCCCACAGTCCTCAACGTGGGCCACTAGCCCTATCCCTACTCCTCTCTCCAGTCTCATTCTGTGTGACTCTCGCCCCAGTGACCTGTGTTATCATTCACTCGGGCCCCCTTGAGTTCCCTGGACATGCCAAGTTCCATCCTGCCTCAGGGCCTTTGCAGATGCTCTTCCCTGTGCCCAGAGTGCTCTTCCTCCCTTTCTCCTTTGGATGCATGTGTGCTCATCCTTCAGGTGTCAGCTGAGATGTAAGCTTATTGCTGCCCCGGGCTCTCGCTGCGCTGTGAGTCTTTGACTTTTACAGCACTCATCGCGGTTTAGAATTAAATGTGTGGCATCATGTGATTAATTTCCTTTTATCCTCCTAGATAACAATCATTTGCATCCTGCACGTAGTGTGACCTGAGGGAGCTCCACAAAGGCAGATCCTGGACTGTATTTGTCTTAGTGTCTCTGGTGCCTGTCACAGTACCTGGCATGGGCAAGAGGCTCCGTGAATGTTTCTTGAACTCTTAAGATTTCAGGTCCTGCGGGCCAGAACCAAGGTCCTCAGGTCATAGCTCATGAGTGTGTTCTATTAGAATTGCATGTATTAAAACAAATTAAACGCCAACATTAACAATATGGGAATGTTACATAAGGGTCCGGATTGCTGGTTCCTCTTAAAAACAAAACAAACAGAACCTGATGGCCTGGTGCCACGAGACCACACTCCTGTACAGAATTTGCCTGGACATGAGTCCTGACTGTCCTCTCTGATAGGACACAGCTCTCTGATCACCAGTCCCTACTGGACTTATTTTTCCTTGAATTGCCCTCCTGGCTACTGTGAGTGTCTGAGTTTATGACCCTGTGCTGGTGGAAAGCGTAACACGGGGTTGTGTTTTCTTCCGTTTTCCTAAAAGATAGTTTGACATCGATAACCACGTTCACTGTAGACCACACTTTCACTCTGCTGATAAGAGGGATTTGAGCGTTCAAACCATCAGGAGCCGGCAAACGTCAAAAGCTTGAATAACTTCCCGTAATATTGTTCCATTCTGATCCGAAAAGAAAAAAGCGTTTATGAGGAAGAGTCTCTGACAACAAACAGGAAGGATTTCTCTGGAGAGTTGCAAAATAGCTTTTGGAGCAAAGCACAAGCAGGGCTGATAAGGAGGGCAGCGCTCTCGGGCCGAACCCCGTCCGTTTGACTGGGGCACATGTGGCAAACTGTTGACCGGGTCTGTCTTGAAGCGGGTTGCTGGCCCTTATCCAGTGCCTCATGCTCTGTGGGCTCGTGAAGTTAAAACAGAACTTTCCAGGCATGACACTTGCACTGTTCCAACTGTTGAAATAGTCCGGACGCCTGCAGTAGAGGACGGCACTCCCCGTTCCCTTCGCAAACTCTCAGAAGGACAAAGCACAACGTTTGCAGGCGAGAGAGGACTTCTGAAGTTCCTCCCTTTCTTTGGATAGACGCATGCTCATCCTTCAGATATCAGCTTCAATGTCAGCTTACTCACTCCCTAATCCATATTTCATATCAGAGATGTATATGGACGTGTATTGTCTGCATTTATGATATCAATATATATATACATGTAACAGCATTATACACTACATATATATAACAGTACTGTATACTACATATCTATAACAGCACTCGTCAATATTTAGTTAAATATTTGTGAGATTATAGGATTAACAATACTTCTCCTATACTGTGAGATTTTTGTTGTTGTTGCACCACTTGCTAACTGTGTAAATTTGGGGAAGCTTCTGATCTCCTGTTTAGCCTCAGTTTTCTCGGTCATCATTAGATAATATAATCCTTGTACCAGCAATAATAGTATCATTTTAGCTGGATTAGGAAGACCAGGACGTACGTGTAAAATGTCTGGCACCTAACCATTGCTGCGGCACCCTGTGGGAACACGCTTCAGTGCGTGGGTCGTTTCCCAGCCTCCTTCCTTATGCTTTACTTCTAATAGGATGTGTCTGAAGTACTCTAGAGTTCTCTTAACACGTGTGAGAAAGATCGAAGGTGGCGATGTATCTATTCTAAAGGTGGTAAAAGCTGGTAATAAGATTAGGTAACTACTCACCAGTAGCAATAAAATTAATAAATTTCAGAGCAAGGGGAAAATACACAGCCTCTACTTTCTAAGCCAGCCCTCAGTCCCTCAGTTTAGTTTAGTCATCATCACAACCATCATCATTGTTGTCATCATCTTCATCATTATCATCATATCATCATCATCATCTCCATCACCACCACCACCACCACCATCACCATCTATGTTCTCAGCTCTGTTCCCGCACCAGGGCACAAATGTAAAGAAGACAGCCTGAGACCCTGAGGGGCTCACAGCCCAGTTAACAGTGGGGTACCTGCTGGTACCCTACTTGCTATAAATTTCATCCCTAGAATTCTTCTAGTGCCATTTCAGTGGACATGCCACAGTTAGAATACATTATCCTTCCGTAATGAAAAACAATCAATAGAAACATATAAGAATCACGTAAGAGGCTGTAACACGTGCTAGCTCTAGGAGCGTGAGTGACTTTCTAGTGATTTTCTAGACTTATTTGTAAATGGTCAGTGTTTCACACCCAGGTTTAACTGAACACATAGTGGTTTATAAATGTTCATCTAGTTGACCACAGTACATTATGGAGAATTTCACACTCATTTATTAGTTAAACATATAAATTTCGAATGACTGAATGAATGATTTTAAGTTTGCTATATTACTAAAAAGGTGAATTTTGGGCATCTTGACATAAATAGTGAACAATATAGATTTAGTCATGGAGGTAGCTCCTGTAATTATATTGAATGAGGGTTACTAATGAGAGAGTTTGGGGATAATTTTATCAATGCTTTTTTTCTTTTCACTTCAAAGCATTTTATTTTACCTTTAATCTAGAATAAAACAGGCATATTATCTCTTTGATTTTGCAACCTACGTAATATGAGGTGTGAAATATAAACAGCTATTTAGAGGAAGCAATTTCACGAAAAGCATTTTTTTTTTTTTTTGGTTAATCTAATTTTTGACTCTACAACCAAAATAAGTTAAAACTCTTAACAGAAAAGAAGAGAAATGCACAGGAAGGACCATTGTTCGAGACACACAAAAAGTCCTTGTTCAGCTTCGTGCCAGAATAAATTCTTTACACAAGGGGAGTCCTTCGTTCCACATTCACTCAGTTCTGTTCACTTCCTGCTCAGTCCTTGGTCAGCCTTGTGATGTGTTTACTCTTGTCGTGATGAACTAATTATCTGCCGAAAGGCTCTCAGTATTTTTTTTTTGCAAATGTGAAATGGTGTGACAGGTTTGGGGAAGTGAAGTTACATAAAGAGCCCTTTCGGTCATCCATTTGAGTGCTCCTTCGTGAAACCCTCCCTTGTTCCTTGTTTTTGTGTTTTTTTAAACAGCTCCTTTCCTCTCCGTTTAATAACTCCCCTAGTGAATGCTTCAGTGCGTCTTTAAAGATTCTGAGGCTTCTTTTAGAAGCTTTAATTGAGGGGATGGGAAAATTGGGACGCTGGTGTTTTGTAAGGAGGATGGTTCCATTACACAAAGCATGCAGCTCTCTTCTGAAGGGGAGTTCACATTAGTTCTCATTAATAGATTAATGAGAATTATTATGTTAGCTATTACAGTTTGTTTCAGGTACTTACCATATACTCAAAGAAGTTTCTCTGTTAGGCCAAATTATTCGGATGAAAAGTGAAAAATGTTATGTCATGAAAAATATGCCTATATTATGTCAAACATTGGAACGTTTTGGAAAAACCTAGAAGGCTACGTTTTCATATAGAGAATTTGGCAACACTTAGATGCAAAGAACAATCTCCAGTGGAAATTTCATTTTTTTACATTTTATTCAGAGAATTGGCTTACCAGCAGAAAGCGGAATATTATAGAATTTTGTACTATAGTACTTATAATGTAACTCACATATTTAAAATATGAGAAAATAAATCCAATACAAGGATAATATAAGATTCATTTTGAAACAAACTTTTAAAGGAAATCGCACAAAGAACTTCAAAGATCTTAATGAACAGCAGAATTTGCTAGAAGGTGCAGCATCGCAATCAGTCACCAAATGGTAGTTATAGAGTTTCTGAAATTTCAGCCTCAAATTAAAACTCTTTTAGTGACAGAAAGTTTAAAAGTAATTAGGTGCAGTTGTGGTTGCAGTTTAAAACATATTCCCATTAAAGACATTTCTAAAGGAAATGACCTTGTAAGCATTTTTATAAATCACAATCTGTCCTTCCTGTCGGAGTCACTCATTCCTGACCCACGTGCTGCTGAGGTCGCCCTCAGGTACACCTGGGGAGGGTGCACCCGGGAGTAGTTGAGAAACACCAAGCTACAACTTAGCCTAAATTTATGTCAGAGGCTGCCAATTTATGGATGACAGGCCAGCGTGAGACTTCCACACCAGGTGCAGTGACACCCTTCCTGTCCAGAACCTAGATGTCCAGCCATCGCCTAATTAAAGCATAGCCAAGAATTCAAAGGGGAGCCACGGAGAGAATGCCCAGGAACCAAGGCTCCTGGGCAAAACGATGTACAGAATCCGTGAATAAAATACCGGTGAGTAATACCATAGAAAAATAACATAGGCTTTCGTTTAGAATCCTTTGACTCTTAGACCGCACACAGTCCTGCCATTTATGGGTGCCTGTCAAATCTCATGGTAGACTGGAAGTCATGGTTTGGGAGGGATTAGAATTTTGCTTCCCATCCTCTGTTTCAAAAGGACCTGGGAAAGTATATTATTTAGAAAGATTTATACCCAAAGTAATTAAGAGAAAATATCTTCGGCATTCAATCTGGAAAATGTAATTATTCAAAATGACTCACTCCTCATGTGCTCAGGATAACTGACATTTTTTTGTGCAAGTTCCGTTCATTTTGGCATCTGAATTCTATGGGAGAGTTTTATCTCATTTGAGTATGATGACACTATCCAAGGCCAAGGCCTTCACTCGATTTGAGCTTCTGGAAGCAAAATTTAATGCCTGCACTATAAATAGCCATGAAATAACCACCACAGCAACAGCTAGCATTATCGTGTGTTAGCTGTGTGCCTAGAAGTTTCCCGACGTTATGACCAATAACCTTAGCTGGAAAGGAATCGCTAATCCCATTTTATAGATACAAAAACTGAGGGTTAGTGGTCAAGGAAATTGCCCACTTTGCTTAGGGCTCACATCCGGGCATTCTGGCCCTGAAGCCAGCATTCTTCCATGGCTATCTTTCCTTCCAGCTGATGAGAGTAGGTTTCCAAATCCTGGTGGGGCTCAAAGGTTAACTCCCATATACCGAGGATTGCTGGCTTGCTTATTTGGTTCTCCCCTTGGCTCCAGTAGCCTCAGGGACAAGGATTGAGCCTTCTCGACCTATCACTTGTCTCGACCTCCCACTGTCATTGCTCAGCTATCTACCTCTGAGATAAAGAAATCTGGACTCTCCTGTAGCTAGCCCAGCATGGAGTTTACCTCCACTCCCGGGAAAATACTTCAGAACACAGCAGGAGGCTATGGGGCAGGGGGAGTGTCAGACATGAAGATGATGTTTTATTTTAACGCAGAGGGTACGACAAAATGTAGAGACCTGTCTTTTCCTGTGAAGGATACCCTTTCTCTACTTATGAGATTTGCATCTCATTTCCAGGACAAAATTTGACTTTCCCACCCATCTGTGTTTGCTGTCCCAAGAGTCATGGAACCGGGGGGCAGTCAGCAGGGGGTGGGAGCATTTGCCACTGCCGCTCATAAATGATTGTTGGCCGTGGGGGAGTATAGGGACAGATAAACAGAAAAGGAAGAGGGCCAGGGTTGCAAGGTTCACTTCCTGTGCAAACAGCCCAGCTCAGAATACAAAGTCCACAGCACTGCCTCCTCCCACATTTGAAATGGACCTGCACGGGACATTGCGAGGGTCCTCTCCTCTGGCAACCCAGCGCTGACTTCCTGATGCAGTCACCTGGGAGCCTCGTAAGGAGGTTGAGTGGCTGTTCTGTGTCACCACATGACCTTAGGGACTTAGAAGAGACAGACTCCTACGCACGCTGCCTTGCCCAGCATCTTGACAAAGTGGCCCTTTAAGGTGCCTGAAATCATAGCTAATGCTCATTGGTTCTCCCTCAGCCAAAGAGCGAGCCCCAGTGTGGATGTTCCTGGGGAGGGCAGGTCATCGCCCTCCTGCCAGCCATTCATCCATTAGCAGAGATGGGTTTGCACAGGCAATAATAAAAGTACACCCATACATCGTTAGCTACATGTCAATCTGTGTGAATACCTGAAAAATTTAATTGTGATACGACTGTGATATAATTGACATGTAACATCATTTGGACAAATTTTGATCGAAGAATCACCTTTTCTATCCTAGCTAGTATTTATCAAGTGCTTTTTATATGCTAGGCACTGCTCTAAGATTCCATGGCAACACACCTGTATAAAGAAGGCATGATTGTTATTTTCATTTTATGGATGAGAAAGGTAAGGCACAGAGAGTTAAGTCACTTTCCCAAAGTCACACTGTTAGTGTCTGAGCCAGGGTTTGTACCAGGCAGTCTAGGTCCTGAACCTGCACTGGAAATCACTCAGTTACTCTCGTCAAAGGTGTGACGGTTGGAACATATGGGAGGAAGAAGATCTGTGCATTATAAAAGGTCTAAAGTTATTTTTAAGTGTTATTATACTAACATCTATTATAACATGGACACAATTTTCTTGTATCAGTTCCTGAAAGAACTCTACTCTGTTTATTATGAGCATCAGCATAACGAAAGTAATTAGAACAATATCAACAACAGGTACCTACTGTCCTGTGGCTGATGTAGTCACTTTCATCTCCATCATCCTCATGATCTTCACTGTCATTGTCCTCATCATCATCATCATTGTCGTCATTTACTGAGGGCTTTCCAGGTCCCAGGAACCATGTTAATTTAGTGCGGTACCTAAAGAACCTCCTTTAACCCTCAGAGTAATATTATGGAGCAGGTTTAACCATGCCCACTTTCTAGATGAGAAAACTGAGGCTCAGGGTTGCTAAGGTCACTTAGCCAGAAATGATACAGCTGGAATGTGAACCTAAGACTGCCTTCAAAGTTTATGTTCTTACGCATGTCACTGTGTCCAAAATCTTAATACTACTTATTAATTGTCATCTGTGCACCAGGCTAGCCTATGTCAGGCTAGTCCTATGACATTATTTCAAACTATGGTTTGGAGGCCAAATCCAGCCAGCTCCGTTTCCTTCGTAAATAAAGTTTTATTGGGATGCAGCTGTTCATTCACCTACATATGTATTGCCTTTAGCTGCTTTTGTTCTAAAAGGTAGAGCCAAATAACTGCCACAGAGAGCACGTGACTCACAAAGCCAAACATATTTCCTTTCTGGCTTTTGGCAGAAAGGCTTACAGACCCTTGCCTTAAACCATGTAGAAATATATGTATAATTATTCTCATTTTGCAGATGAACACATTGGAATTCAGAGAGATCAGGTAATTTGCCCATCCGATTACTAAAGAATAAGAACCTAGCAAAAAACAACTGGGGTCTAGATGATGCCAGAACTTTCTCATTTTCCTCACTGAAGCTTACAAAGGCAACGGTTTCATTTTTATGCGCCGCAGGAGAGTTCTCTGACATGTGGCTAATGAGATGGTGTCAAATGTTTGTCACTGGTGTTAAAGAGCTGCACGTTTCTCTCTCATCAGAGGGACAGGCAATTCCTCTTACCTTCTGAGAATTTGCTGTACTTAATTCCTTGAGGGTGGATGCTTAAGGGCTTGTCCGCCTTATTTTTAAAGTGAACTTTCACAATGTCTCCCACTTCAGCATATAAAGTAGGCCCAAGGAGTCCTGTGGAAGCAAGGATGCACATGTCAGGATCGCCAAAGACAGAGCTGCTAAACACACACACGCACGCACACAGACACCACGCAGAAAACCCCGTGAGTGATTGCTGTCACTTCTCCAGGTTCTGAGGGTGACCCGCTTGCCTTCCATCTAGACAGCTTTGCCAGCTCATTAACTCAACATCACAGGCAGTCAGGTAAGGACAGGAAGGTAGCGACACCTGGCCTGGCTCAAAGTCAGTCAAGAGAATAGGAGCAATCACTCTGGCCAGCCCCACCCCCTTCTGACCCACGGTCATTCCTCAGAGATGATCTCCCGTCAAGAAAAGAAAGATGCTTGTCTTCAATTGTCCAGGGTGACAGGAAGAGAATGTTTTTATAAAGGCAGATCCAATGCCCTCATGCATGAAGGCAAACACGGCTGAAAGTTCCCGAGCTGCTGTTCAGCTCCTCTGTCAGCCAGGCATCCGAGAAGCTTTCCCACCCTCTCCTTCGCCCAAAGACGAACTGAGGGGAGGGGCGGCCCATCGTGGGTTCCCAGGAAGGTAGCCTAGCAGGCACCCAGTTTTGCGCAGTTTTGATTTGGAAAGGACCGCAGTAAGTCCGCTAATCCAGTCCCCTCCACTCAGATGAAGAAGGCACGGCAGAAAACAGGGCAACCCATTCGTTGCTGCAGGGTTTTTAGAGCCTTCAGGGACAAACGTGTCATAATTTTCCCTAAAAAGACGCAAAGACTCATGCTAGCCATTTTAAAGCCCAAGACAGGATTTCTGAAGGTGAGCCCCGCCCCGCCCTGCCCCCTGTCCGGTGGGCAGGCATCTGTCTTCAGACCTCCAGTGCTGCAACCGAGCCCCACCCCCAACTCACAACAAGGTCTGGGCTCGAGCTGCAGAGGCAGGGCCCACGGCTGCTCCTGTTCGGGCTCAGCTGGAGTGACACCCACCAGCTGAGTGGGGCATGAAGTAGGGGAAGGTACCAGTGACACAGAACTAGGCTGGGAACGGGGAAGTCACCAAGTCAATGACAGTGTTCAAAGCCAGAGCTTCTCACTCACTGTCTGAGGTTTTGTCTTTGCACCAGATTTGTCTCCTTGTACCAACTCCTACTGGCATACAAAGGTGAATGAGATGTCATCCCTGCCCGCCAGGGGTTCAGGTAGGTAAGCTCCTTTGGGAGTTTAGGAAGAGGCAGCATAAAAATGGATGCTAACATGCCTCAGAGCTCATATAAAGCAAATCTGTTCACGAGATGCACGGGGTAGACAGCAAGATAATGTTTTCAGTGCACAGGGCTTACACAGAGGTCATCTATGAAAGTCCGCTTCTAATTAACGAGGTTGAATCAGGAAGTCACTGCAAAAGTTAATCATCTCCAAGGAGTCTGATCACACCACTCTCCTCAAAAAACAGTCAATGCCTTCTTGCTTAAAGCATCATCTCCAGCCTGGCACTGGTCCTTCCTGTCCCTTACAGGGCTCAGCACAATGGCTCACACAGCACAGGCATTCGAATTCAGTTAGCTCGGCAGAAGCCACAAAAGGCCGGGCTCTTGGGACCAGCCCAGTGCCTCTTTCTGCAGGCCTTCTGAACATGTTCCCGGCCCATTTTCCCTTCACTGCCTACAGCCTAAGTTAACTAAGTATCGATGTGGGTACCGAGGGAGGTCGGAGCCAGAGCTACGGAAAGGAACAGACTCTTGACAGAGGACAGGAGATCCTTTAGAAACGTCCTGCCCACAGTTACAAACTGAATTGTGTTAGCAACCTCACGGCCTCTCGTGAGGGTAGTATCTCTTCTACTGGAGGCTGATCCAGCTCCAGCTTTCAGTCCATTATTCCGTTTCTTCTGAGTCTGGCTCCCTCCATTAGATGTCTTTATCCTCTCCTTTTCTACTGGATTCTTCCCTTGATAACTTAGATAATATTTTTAAAAGATCTTATTTATTTTTAGAGAGAAGGAAAGGGAGGGAGAAAGTGAGGGAGACAAACATCGATGTGTGAGAGATATGTCAATTGGTTGCCTCTTGCGTGCCCCCACCTGGGGAACCGGCCCACAACCCAGGCATGTGCCCTGACTGGGAATCGAATCGGCGACCCTTTAGTTCACAGGCTGGCACCAGCCAGGGCACACTTAGATATTTTAAGTCACTGTATTCCTTTTATAAAACTCCAGAGTATCCTTAAACCTCTTATTCCCTTCCAGAACTCCCCTATCTCTCCTCCCACTCGGAGCCAAGTTCCAGGAAAGAGTTATCTGTGACTCTCTTCTGCTCCCATTTCCTTATCTTCCATTCCCTTCAGCTCCACTTCTGTTCACCAGGGCAGGCAGCACTAGGGAACCCAGGCAAGGAAAGCATTTCTGGAAGGGGAGCATTGGATGTCCTAGAAACGTCCGCTCGGGAAAGGCCTGGAAAAAAGCACTGACCCTGGCATTTATGCAGTCACAGATATCCTCTTTCGAGAGAGATTTTAGTGAGCTTCCCTTGGAGCAGGGGACACAGGGACAGGAACTGATACCCTGGAGAATGAACCGGACCATTCCTGCAGAAATTGGAGGTGAAGAAAAGGGAGAAAAGGAAAGTCAAGTAGAATCAAGGGGAGTTTTTTTTTCTAGGTAGAGGTTAGCCCGAACATAGTTGTGCCCTATTTTGTTGTTAATGGGTTTGACTGAAGGGAAGGTGCCCGTCAAGGACGGGGTGAAGGTGAAGGGAGAGCAGCGGAGTTCGGAAAGAATGGGATGAGTCGAGAGGCAGGAGAATGAGTCTGGGACAGATTACAGGTTTTCGCCTGGCGGGAGGGCGGGGGCAGGCTGAGTGAAATATCGACCTGGGGACCCGACTGGAGGACGTTCTCTCTTAATGGGCCCTGTGATCCCTGTGAAAATATGGTGCCCTATTTCAGCTCCCCAAGCCCATTTACCTACTTCCCGTGACTAAAGAAGAGATGAGGAAAGAAGAGATTTTTCTTTAAAAACACTAGCTGCTGTGTATGTCGCACTAAATAAAACAGGAGAAGAGAAGGGGAGGGTAGGTACAAAAGAATTGGCCACACACAGTTCCTCTGAATGAGCCCAGGGAGCCAGGTGGCCGCAAAAGATGTCCCGTACCCGTCAAACTGGACCAGAAAAGCTTCACAAAGGCAGGATATGAATGTCTTGTGTGCGGTGGCTTCCAGGGCATCTGGTTCAACGCCCCACCCATAGCACGAGTTCAGTAAGCGTTTGTTAGAGAAGTGAAGAAAAATTCGAACCCCTGGGGTTTTTTAGCTTTTTGATCAAGGTTAAAATTGCTGACTTCATGGGCATGTGATCTGTGACCTGTGCAGTTACACAGGGCCCCCTGCTCAGCTCACCTGAAGTTCTAGATCGTGCTTTTTCTTTCCGAAAATATGCGTCGTACTCTCTGTAGACAATCTTCTTAAAGGAAGTCGCGAAAGGGTTCGAACTGGAAATAAAAGACAAAAATTACTTTGAAAGGTATACATGACGCCAACTTCTCACATTGCCCGAAAAGGCTCTCTCGTGTCCTCAGACTTGTACTAGGAATAACAGCATTTTCAACCGCACTTTGGAGACCCACAGCGTTTTAAATGGGAAGAGTGAGTGAAGTTGGTAAAAAGTCACCGCTCTCTCCAAGGGTATTCTGTTGCTGTAACCATTCCATCACGAACGAAGTCTGCCCTAGCTAACCCTGTTACTCAGCATCCACTTTCTAAAGAAGAACCCGAGATCACAGTGTGAGCCCACATTTTAAGCTTCAATTCTAAGTGATTGAAGAAGTACGATCAAGTCTTTTATGAATAAATACAGAGGCTATTTTCAGCTGGTCAGTCAAATACCGTGGCAGGCGACTGGGGAGTGCTGTGAAGAAGAGCCCCCATTTCCTGTGGAGAAGTCAGATATGGCTCACGGAGTGAAACCCCTGGGACTCATTCTGGGAACCAGCAAACAAGGGAAAAAACGAACTCGTGGAAAGTTTAAGTAACTTGTCCAAGGAGAAGCAGTCGATAGATGGTAGAGCCAGGATTCAAAAAGGAGAAACTATTGGATTCGAGGTAAAGAAGTCACAGAGCGGGGCAGGGGCTGTGCCACCATAATTCCCTCTTTGTCTTTCGAGCCTCTAAGGATGCAGGACTCCTGGTGTAGGTCCATCCACGACAAGTTCTTAATTTATGCAGCCAGATACACAGGTGAGATTTTTTTTCACATGACAGCACTAGAAAGGAACCACACGACTTGAGGCTCAAACACATTGAGAGTCGGTCTGGGTTATCATTCTATGGTTTTGACTATAAGTGATACCAGAGGAGTGACTCGTCCCAGAATTCTGGAAACAGCCACAGAGTGAGAGGGCAGGATGCCCAGCGACGGCTCCCTCTGGCTCACCATGTGACTCAGGCTTTCGCCCTGTGTGGCTTTGCCTCCAGTTTTCTGCCTGCTATTGATGACACCAGCCAGGGACGAGAGACCAAACCTCCAAGCCTGAGCTGGGGCCACAGGAGAGCCAGCCACCCAAGCAGCGTCCTGCCCAGGAGCCGGGAAGATCAGTGCAGGACAGGCTCTTCTCTTCCTTGGGGCTTCAGTTAATGGCAGTTCCCTAACTGGGGGTGGGGTGTGTGTGCGTGCGTGTGTGTGTGTGTGTGGGGGGGGTGACCTGGATTATCCAATACTGAAGATGATTCCTTTTAAAAAGAGGGATTTCTTATCATTACAACACCAAGGGAATATGTACGGCCCTCCAAAATCACCCTTACACAGAAAATTTTTAAAGGGTTCAGGTTATACCTAAAAGACTCTTAGAATGTTACAATATCACTTGGTAGATAGCTTTGTAATTGTAAAAGAGGAACACATCTTTCGCAATCATTCAAAGTGTCATGTTTAGTTTAAAAAAATTGAGTCACACTAAGAGGCTTACCATTAAAACAAGTAAAAATGTAACCAACTGGAAATATTGAGTGGGTCCCATAATTTGTCTCATTTCTGGGAAGTCTTATTTTTAGCCTTTCAATCAGGAAAAAATGTTTGCGACTCAAAGAGAGACTTTTATTATTTAAAACTCCTCTTAGCTACAGCTGCCTTTTAATAGTGACGCCTCCCGAAGCCTCAGGGCAGGCCGCACACCCTGGAGTGATTAAGGGAGAACAATGAAGAGTCAGATGAAGTAGAAAAGGGTGAAAGAATAAAAATGTTGCATTTTCATGGACTGGTAATGTGCTGAAAGTCATGTAGAAGAAAACAGCAAAATGAGGGCAGTTGTTATTGGATAACCTGTTCACAACAAAGTACAGGGTGTATGCCCGTCTGCATTTTTAGAAGATGAAGCTATGTAGAGAATGGAGTAAATAATATACAACTAATTTTAAGTTCCATAAAAATACCAGACTCCTAAAATGCTAGAACAGGAGTCTACAGAAGGCTAATGAGGGGGAGGGTGCCTGGTGGTTCTGAATCAATCAATATATTAAACCAACAATCAATCATACTAACAGAACTGTTTATCCGCAAAGTCTTGAAAGCAGCATCTAGCCAATCAAACTGAATATTTTCGATATTCTCAGAGTGGTAAGCTGTATTACCGGAGGCGGGATTAGCAAAGGGAATGCTGTCTAGAGAAACAGTTTATGCTCCCTGGAGAAGCCGGCCAGGGACACCACACCCGCCTTACCTGTGGTTTGTGAGCTCGGGGTGGTAGTTCCAGCTGATGCCCTGAGCAGCCACATAGAATTGCCTTAGCCGCGCAGCTTCGGCCCCCATGCTTCCCCCGCCTGCCCAGCTAGAGCCCAGGACCACCAGGACCCAGAGGCGTGGGCAGCCTGGGGACATGGTTTCTTTCCTGCTCCTGCCCTCCGCTACCCCCACGGCCTGGGCAGAGCTCTCCCTCCGCCACCGATTGTGCCCACGCCGCCGTGTGTCCGCTGTCTCAGCTGCAGTGAGCTCTGGGAGGCTGTGGGTGGCAGTATCCTCCCCTGCAGTTTCCTCAGGCTCCGCAGCAGCAGTCTCGGGCTGTCCCCGCCTCCTAGGGCCTTTCCAGGCAAGGGGGACAGGGGAAGGGGCGGGGATGGGATGTGGCTAGGTCACAGCCCCGGGTGACAAGAGGTAATAGGGAGGGCAACCAGGTTAGTGACTGTTTTACTACAGGTGAAGAAGGGGCAGAGCTCAGAGGCTCCAGCAGCCCCTCACACCCCCCCATAAAAACTGCCATTGGCAAAGTTCACACTCGCCAGACCCTCCATAACTCCCCATGCCAGAGGACCCACACCTTTAACCACAGCACTTTCCTGCTCTGAGGAAAGGGCCTTGTGCACTGTACCCAGGCTCAGAAATGTGTCTCCAGGTAGTGAGAAAGCCAGGGGACGAGCATGTGACCAGGACCTGCCAGCCAGGACTACATCATTGACTTCTGGTTTCGCACAGTTGTGCCTTGACAAGGGCCCTGGGCCAGGCCAGGGAAGGTGGCCCCAAGAGCAGGGGGCTCAGAGTGTGGCTGAGAGAGGCAGTAGCTCAGGCTTCAGGCCCACTCACTAGCTGTGTGTGTCATCTTGGATAAGTTACTCAGTCTGCACAGTAAGGATGATAACAACAGCTTTCCCTGATAGGGTTGGGGGGGAGGAGATAAGAAAATACTGTGAAATGTGTAATTCCTGGCAGTTGGAAAGCGCTGAGCACATGTTCATTACTAGAATTGTATTTTTCCTGCCTCCAGGGCCCCTTCTTGGAGATCTGTCTGTCTCACACTGCCGTGAGATCCTGTTTTGCTGCTGATAGAGGAGCCAAGAATTGTATTGTCTGACGCATTAGGATGGCTTGTCCCAAGTTCCCTGAATCTGCGTGCCACCTAAGCCTCTGTCTTAAGATTTCTCCCAGTGGATTGGTTAAATTGTCACCCACCACCTTGTGTGAGGTCACAAAGACGCCAGGCTCCTCAACAGCTTCACCCCCTACACACCTTCTGCCTTTGCTCCTTTGCCGACATTATTCTGCCAATTTAGAATGCCCGTGGTGTCCACTTGTTAAAGTCCAGTCAGAGTTCTACTGTCTCCTTGATTCCAGGTCCAAGTGGACTTTTCCCTTCTGTGGACTCCTACAACACTATTCAAATAGCAGACTGTATTGATTACCCTTTGGTACTTTGGAGGGGGGGTGTCTGTCATCTCCCCAACAAGATCATAATCTATTTGGGAGCAGGACACCCCTCTGTGTCTGCAATATCAGATTCCCCGGGGAGCTTTTGCAAAATGTGATTCAGACTCTGGAGACAGATCTGATAACCATTGCCCTGTGAGACCTACCCTAGTGATCGACACTCAGGGATGCTAGTGGCAGTATACCAAGGCACAGAGTCCCTCAACCCCAGGCTTACTACCAAAGGCCTGACAAAATTCTCGTGACCTTGAATCAGACTGTTCCACTGTTTTTATTTGCATGTTTGCCTGGGTGTCATTCAGTCGGCATGACATGTCCGTGGCCTCACATCTCAGAGACCAGAGAGCTGCGTTATTGGCCTCTCTGCCCTTGATTGGCGCCAGACGACCGCTGTGAGTCTCTCAGCAACCTGTTTACTGAGCGTGTGATTTAAAGAATGCGCGGAACACGTCTGTTCTCCCCTGTAGAACGTTCAGGTGATGAAGACCCTTGGTGCTTCTCTGGTCTCCTCCTTGCGGGGAGGTGGTACGACAGACACTTCCCGACCGATCCAAGGGTCAGACGGTAAAAGGGGACAAAGATAATTCTGAATTACATTGAGGTAAACAAAGTGACGGACACAGACCTTGTTGAACAAAACACCAAATGATAGAACATGGCATTTGGGGGGAATCCTGTTAATTACACATTTGAACATGGGTCTTTTGGGGAGAGTGACAAGTGGGGGGAACAGCTACAGGGGCCTGTGCCTTCCTGTCTTCATCCTCAGTCTTCTGTAGCATCCCTGGAAGCCTCAGCAACAGAGGTCTAAGATGCATCATCGACAGCCGCACCGGAGACCCCTGAGACCTTACAGACATTCCTTCCGTCCAGAGACACCCTTCCTGCCTTCCAAAAAGTACAAGATGCCTCCTTCCAGCCCCAAAATAAAAAGGCACTTTCGTGTCTCCACAGTGTGGTCTTCTGGTGACTCAGATGCTCCAGTCTTTGGCTAATTAGTATTCCAAGTGACAGCCAGGGCAGAGCCCACAGACCACTGTCCGCCGGCTGTGAAGGCTTGTGCTGGAGGAAGAGGAGAGGTGGAGCAGGAAGGGTGGTGGGTGGAGAGTGCGGGCTTGTGGCACAGTCCCTCCGCTCTGGTCCAGAGCTGATCTCAAGGAAATGCCATGTCCGTCATTCACAAGTATTTACAGAAAACTGCAGCGAACACACTCCAGTTTGTCAAGTCTAACAGGAAGCCTGACATTCAACCGCAGGAATCGCTGAGGCTGAGTGACCAGGAGAAAGACAGGTCCTTGAAAACGAACCAAAATAAATTAAGATAATTACATTTCCTTAAAAAAAAATAAAAGAAAGAAAGCTCTCATCATATCTGTTCCCTGAAGCCCAATATAATCTTTCTGGATTCCAGATTTTCTTCCACCTAGGCTACTTTCTGTGGGAAACTCAGCCACCCACCGAGCTGTTTGGGAGAGAGAAGGTACCAGGCTATTTTCGTTTGCCCAGCAGCCCAACACAGGGCATTGGCTCCATGAAAGTTTGTAAAGTTTTCCCAGCGGTCAAGACGTCTAGCTATCAAGCCACTGTGTCAACACCACCCAGGAGTCATGAACGGGCATGGTTTCCGTCCTGAAATAAGTGAGGTCTCACTAGACCGTGGCTACCCTGGAGGAAATGGAAGCCCTCACACGGACTCACCCTCTACTGTTGCTCCACTGCCATACCTGTCCCCTGTGCCAACGCAGTCTCCTTCCTGGCTTGACATTTTCATACACACGTAAAATTTAACTCACAATTATATAAAGGAAAATCAAGCTGTAACATCTTCCCCTTCCCCCTTCTATTTCCTTTAAAAATGTCATCATAGGTAACTCACCTCAAGGGCTGGGTTCAAACGCAGCATTCGTAAACACTCCGTATGTTCCCAGGTGGCTGAAAAACAGAAACACAAAGGTGACCGGCCGTGTCGTGCTTAGCCCTTATCCACAGTCCAGTACCTAGTTTCTCCAGGCCATGGTACTGCCGCCCCACCCCTCCCCCTGCCCCGAGTTCTGCTCTGTGCCCAGGTGGAGCTGTCGTTGATGCTGTGGGTACTGAGTACCTGCTATGCCCCCTGCGGGGCTGCAGGTTCTTCTTGGTGAGAAGAAACCCTTCCAAAATCCCCGGCCTTGATGTGGGGTCACCTGGCAGTGGCCTTCAAAGTGTGGTGGTAGTGCCCCCTAAAGGCATTTTTTAGTTTTTGTGACGATCAAGAGTTCTCTTGACACATAGGGGCTGGGACCAGGGCCCTGCACGTCCTGATACACATGGGAGGCAAAGGAATCGTCCTGCACTCCATACGCCTTCAGAGTACGTACTCAGTATTCATGCAGGTGAGGACCTCGGAGCCTGGAACTTCACTGCTTTATGTGTACGTGGTACCATTTCGGGGTCTTGGGTTTTGTTTTTTTGTATCTTCTAAAATGCGACTTCCATGTGACTTGAGGGAAGATTTTAACAGACTTTCCAACTTTTTACCAGTTTTCATCATTTTAAAAATCAGGTTGGCAGCGCCTCTGATGCCTTTTGAGCCGCTATTGCAACCTGCTTGTCTGTTGTCCCTCTGCGGCCATGCCTTCCTAGTGACTCTACCCAAAGGTGCACACCTGGGTGACCTCGTGGCGTCCGCCAGGGTAGCCAGTGCTCCGGCTCTGGCATTTGTGTCTACTGTTTCTCCTTCATACTGTGATGATGGTGCTTATCGGTGTTTAAAGACTTGCGTTTTGGGGGTATATTATCTGCATGTTTTAATTCAGAATTCAAAAGTTTTGTCACCTGGAGCAATGTTACGCCTAGTCGTTCTGACGTGGTATGGTGAGTTAGAAAGTCAGACCAGAAAGATAAACTCCATCATGAAACACTACCTTCTTACCTTTGAGGGTTCAAGGGGCTTTTCCCATCATCTGAAATAAGCAAGAGGACACAAATGATGTGTGTTCAAAAGAAATAAACAAGGTGAAGGGGAAAGGTCATCTGTGACAGGAGTTATTGGGGAAAGCCGGTAGGTAGCTGATTCTCAGAGGGACTCATTAGAAAGGGCGGATTGGGATCAGTCTCTCCCTGAGAGGTAGGACCTACCTGTTTTAGGCTAAATGGAACATTTGCCCATGTGACTCCAGGGTCCTCCCGCTACCTAACACAGTCCATCAGTAAATGACTGGGGCGTGAGAGAACAGCGAGGGGAGCGGAGGAGAGAAGCAGGACGCTGTTTTAATTTGCTTTGGTGGGACCTACGTCCCCTAGACCAGAGACCCCAAATGCCAATGTGCATTTGGAGGGGCGGAATGCTGAAAAATTCAGATTTCCAAGCCCATTTTCAGGCCTCCTTTAGGAGGATCTGTATTTGTATAAAGTTCTTCATTTCTAAAAAGGTGATTCCCCCAGGCAGTCAGCTCTCAAGGTCACTTCTCCTGGCCCTGTTTTCTTCTAATGCAAATGCTTTCAACGGCGAGCAGCTGAAGTTGTGCTTTCTCCGCCCCACCCCCGATCACGGGAAAGAAGAAAAAGAGGAGACTCTTTCTCGTTTACCTTTTTGTCTGCAACGCCTTCTTAGCAGAGCCAGGAGGATCCCACCTACGGTCAAGCCTGTTGCAGAGGCCACTGCCCCCCCAAAGTAAGTCAGAGCTTCCTGGACAGTCAGAGGCTCCGCTGCAAAGCAAACACACGTGTGTAAGACTTAAAAGTGCGCAGTGCAAAAGGCCATCCTCCCAGAAGGGTCCCTCGAATTCTAAGAGGCGAGATCAAGTAGGGTCACGGAAGGTCCTGGCAGCGCTGATAACCTGAAAGTCATAGACCACCTTTTATCCCTAACGCTTAAATATCAAACACAATTTTCAAAGGAGTCAGGGGAAGGATGTAATAAAAGGAATTAAATGATTAAATGGTAGACACAAGGAATGGAAGTTTGGGCAAATAAAATACATCATGGGTAACTTTTGTTGTAACCAAAAATATAGAGCAAAACCTAGCCATGACAAGCTGTAGAGAAAGAAAAGGGGTGGGTGGATGAAATAACCCTCACACACAGATGGAGCTTAATTAAGGAAGATCTGCGGTATTTTTAGTTTTTTAGAGATCTGGGATAAAGTTCTTCCGAGATGAGTTAGGGATCTGCATAAAGTGCCCTTCAGTTTAAAAAACAACTCCAGACGAGATCAGGTGTGCTCAGGGTGGTAAGCCCGGAGACCGTTTAAAACAATTTGAGACTTCAAGATGTACTACCCCCGGATTATAAAGAAATGAGAGGACTCATTTCAGAAATCTCAGCTGTGAAAGAGGAGTGGCGACTGTCTACACAGGGTCATTGACTTTGGCTCCCCCTGCTCTGTAGAAGGCAAGAATTTGCCTCGTTGATTCATTGTGAAACGCTCATTAAGTGCAGGGAAAACCCAGTGACAGAAAGCGAGACCCACAGAAACGCACAGAGAAGAAACACTGATTTTGTTCTTTTCCGCATCTGTGTGGCTTCCTGAACCACCGCGCCGCCGTACCTTGGCAGGTGGGCATGGCCGTGGACCACTGGCCTGTGTGTTGGCATGCCGTCCTCGCCAAGCCGTTAAGCGGTTGTCCCTCCGGACAGTGGAAGGTGCAGGTTGACCCATAGCTGAACTGTCCCCAGGGGTGGGAGCAGTTCATCAGCAGCGGTCCCACAACGGGCAGCTCGGAGCATTTGACAGCTGCAGGAAAATAAAAAAAGGAAAAGAAAAAAGGATGCAGGAAAACCAAACGTGTGCAATGAAGGTGAAAGAGACTCTGGTCTCATCGGCAGCCTGGCTGACATCGCAGCAGATGAGACAGACTTTGCAAGGTCAGAGAGGAGAGGAGGCCCTCCCGACATTCACACTGGTGCCCCCAACATCACGCATGTACCGAGACCAGAACGCAGATGAGGAGAGCCGGGGAGCTGGGGCAGGCACAGAGCAGCACCCAGAACACACCCGCCGACGGATCTGCTGCTCTTGCCGATGAAACCACTATTGATGAAGTTTCGCTTCTCAAAAATGCTGTTGTCCTAAATGTTGTCGTGACAGTTGGCAATTAGCTGGCACGTCCGCACACGTCATTAAACATTAAATATTATTAAAATATTTAGTAAGCGTTCGAGCACCGCTTGACTCGGGAAGTTTGGGAGAGGTAGAGACCACCATGCTCTTGAAACTTATTTTTTTCTGGGAACTTCAAGTTATGTAACCCTAATTTGTGGATAGGAGGCTAAAGCTCAAGAAATTAAGTCCAATTCAAACAAACAGTGAGAGGGGCTGTTAGCAAAGCACCGCCGTGCTGTGCCGTGTGGGGAGCAGAAAGATGAAATGACGCAGTGCCTCGTGTAGGGGAGACAGCCCTTCGGGAGGTGCCACGCATGGTGTGTCTTTTTATTTGGGTTCACCTCGTGCAAACATGGCATGCTCACACCGTCACATAGTTACCAGAATGGCAACTTGTATGTTGTCATTCATGTAGCTGGTTTATGTGCAGCATTCTTATTGTCCTGACACATTTGTGGACATTTACAAATGTTCCCTCTTTTAGGTCTGTGAGTACCAGGGCATTAGCTTTTGACAACAGGAAGGGGGAAATGGTGTGCTTGCTGCGTGCGACTTCTAATTGGGACTGGTGTGGGCTTGGCGGAGGATCTGACACTGGAAGTGCTCGTTGGGGCGGGACGGGATTTCAGCAGGCAGGTGCAGTAACTAGCTGAGCGCCGGCCGGAAGTTGGCATGAGAACCACCTGCCCAGTTCCCGGTACCTGTGCAGGCTGGCGTCACTGCTGTCCATTGTCCTGACGGCCTGCATCGGAGCGCACTCTCTCCCCTGAGTGTGAACCCGGCTTTGCATGCAAAGGAACAGGTGGTGTTTGATCCGAAGGCTCCCAGATGATGTCTGCAAGACATGGTTCCCTGCTCCGGGGTGGTGAGGGCTGGGCAGCGCACCGCTGGCGTAGGAGCTGCTGCTGCACCTGCTGTGAGAAAATGTCTCCATCTGCAGAGCCTAACATAGCCTTAGACTGTCCTGGAATAACTGCCTTCCACTCCTTCACACAAAAGGAGGCTCCAGCCATAGCTCCTTAGGGCAGTTACGGAAAAGTGCTCATCGCAGGTATGGAAACCCAGGTGTGGAAAAGTATTTGCAAGTGTCCTTGGGGAGAATTCTCCAGGCTACGACAAGAAACTAGAAGAGCCATGTCACCGATGTTTAAAAACAACAACAACAACAATACAAAAGCAGGAGAGTTAGTGTGGAGATACAGGAAATTTAGTAGAAAGCCAAATGTGCACGGGCCAACTGCCTGCCCACCCCTGCCTTGTTGGGAGGGGTGGTGTCCTCTGGCCAAAGGTCAGCGTGAAATGCGAGGTGTGAGTGATGCCACCGGCTCCCCCGTCAACACGACGTGTGGGAGAAAGATGTCCTCCACACTCCGATCTCTTGATCGGAGGAGCTGGGCCGGTGACTCCACGCCTGTGCTCTGTCTTGGCAATGAAGCAATGGAGACCGGCCCATCGACCCGATAAAGCTCTTCGAGAAAGAGGCCACAATGATGAAAGAAAATCTCTGCCTAAGAATCAATACGTCTCTTATTCACAAGTATAAAAACGTCCTGCCACTCCTTATGCGTTTATGGATCCGAAATCTGTGTTCCCTAGACCCCATTTCATAACAAGGAGTGGTGCCTTCGTCACAAAAATAACAGCACAGTGTGTGCCTGCCGCACGGTGAGAGCTCTGTTGGTGTTTGTGACTGCGGCGGCGGAAATCACCGGGAGGGCTGCCCCGGCGAACGTGCCTTACGTTACCTTCACAGGTTGGTGGAGGTGCCGTCCATCTCCCAGAGGCTGCGCATTTAACGCTGTTGGACCCCTCCAGCCGAAAGCCCCAGTGACAGGAGAAATAGCAGGTGGAGCCAACGCTGAATTCTCCGTGAGTGTGGGAACAATCCAGCCTTCCCCGCTCTGGGGCAAGTAACTCTGGGCACCTGATGGCTGGAGAAGCAAATCACGAATGTCAGAATCTTCGAGTATATTCAGAAGCTCTGTCCTGCACCAGTTCGTTCATTCTGGTACTCGACAAATATTTATCGAGCTCCTGCTCTGCCGGCTGTCTTGCTAAGCAGCAGGCATTCCACAACAGAGGTGACAGGTCATCTACCACGGGACAGGAGGGAGAGGGTTGGTGGGTTTACAGAGAGGAGCATGGGCAGAAGTCACAACGATGAAATCCAGGAGGCAGTCACCCCAAGAACTCAGTTTCATCTCCTCTCTGCGCGCCTTCTCCTCCAGAGGCCGCAGAGGCTCCCTCGGCTCCCACGATCCTGTCTGTGTGGGTGCAGTCCAGGATTTCCCTCCTGCCGAGGGGGCTTCCTCTTAGATAGACTGCTGTCCCCGCAAGTTCCACACATCTAAAACCCCAGGGACCATCTGTCCTACGCGGTTTCCTCCATTTGGATCCCAGGGGGTTTCTTTTCACCGCAGCTCCGGAAAGCTCAGGAAAGCTCAGACCCTCCTGCTGGAGCTCGATCAGCCCCGGGGGGATTCCTGGAGCTGGTCTTGTGTGTTACTGCCTCTGGCTCGTGGCTCACGCCGCCCCTCGTTCCTCTCTGCCTCCACTGGCTAAAACCCCACCGGTCCTCAGGGGTCCAGCCGACCACAGCATGGTCGGAGCCTCTGCTGACCACGACAGCCGGAGGTCCCCTCCAAGCACGTCAGCTTTGGATTTGCAGGCCTGTCACGTGTCATTCCTTCCCACTTCCACTAGACAAAGAGCTCCTGAAACCCAGGAGCCACAAGTCCTCCTGTGCTCTGCAGTTCACACGGCAGGGTTTCAGGTGGGCAGCCGTTTGCCAAGAAGAAGAGTACATGAAATTCTAATTCACTAACCATTCACCACAAAAATTGCTTTTGTTTTTAATCCTCACCTGAGGACATTTTTCATTGATTTTTTTTTTTATGAGAGAGAGAGAAACATCAATGTGAGAGACAAATGTCAATTGGTTGCCACCCAGAATGGGGAATGAACCTACAACCTAGGCATGTGCCCTGACCAAGAATCGAACCCATGACCTTCGAGTACAGGACGACACCCAACCAACTTAGTCACACCGGCCGGGGCTCAAAAATTGCTTTTATAAATCATTGTAGTTACATATTTCTCTTAGCATTATGTCTTTCTCCCCATTAAATCCTCTCATATAAGATTATTATTTAGCAACAAATACTGGGTTATTGGCAAACTGAGTGACTATTCCTTCTCTAAATTCAAGGCTGTTCTGAAAGAAATGCTTTGATCACGTAAGGCTCATCTTGCTTAGCTTTCTTGCTTTAAAAAAAGACAACAAAACACCTCTTGACATCCTATATGCTACTTCATGGAAAAACAGTATATTTGACTTTTATGTAGCTAACTGCTTGCTTGTGTCTCAGTGACAGGTCATTCACTGGAGAACTGTGTATCCTTCTTGTGTGAACCCACTCCACAAGCCACAGTGACATACCCAGTCTTAGTTTAGCACCCTCAGATTTTTGAGGAATTGATAAATCCATGTCTGGCAGATCAGTCCCTCTTACCAAACATTTATTCAGTGCATTTGTTGGTGTCAGTCATAGAGTTCAAATCACCTGTGAATGTGTTCACTAAGAGAACTTTTCCAGAATCTGCCAGGATTTCGTATTTAAGCCCAAGAAAATGCATGAGTTCAGGTGCCCGAGAGCAGGGACCTCGCCAGCCCTTCTCAATTCTGTGCTCCAGGGGCCAGGGCCTGGCACAGAGCAGGGGTCCCCAGAACCTTTGCCAGGTGAACAGGTAAGTTACTGAGCACAAGGTCCTGAGCCTTCTAACAAGTGTTTCTTGCCTGGTTCGAAAAGAACTAACAGGAGTTGCCATTTTAAAACATTGATCCCAGTGACCCGTAGTATACAAGGGGGCTGACTACAGAATTCAGTCTATTTGGGGATGTGGCTTTGGTCTTGATTTTGTCAGGCTTTCCCTGCCAAGGTCATAAGTACACCCTCCTGTATATGTGAAAGTCTCTGGAGCCTCTCACGGAGAAATTAACTTTGTTCAACCAAAGGCCTCTAAATAACTTTAAGAATTTAGCTTTGAATTGCGTAAGGAAGCAGGTTTTCCTGTCTGAGGGGACTCATTTCTCCACCCGTTACTCCGCCTCTGCTTACTTGGTGGCCCCCCGGGTCCCTCTGATACAATCAGGATGCTGCAAACAGCATGCAAAAACCCAGGCTCTGGGTCAGTGCTGGAGGGCGAAACATTCCTGGACTCGGGCAAATGGGGAAGGAAGAGCTATTGGCTACAGTCTCTGGAATGAATTTGGAGAATGAGGAAGAAACACAGGTATAAAATATGAAAGCCAGAGCTCAAGGTCAGGCTCAGACACAGGTGACAATTCCAAGTGCCCTGGGTGGCTGGAGCTGCTGCCCAGGGCCAGGGCTGGTTCTAGACACTGGGCGGGGCCAGGGCCACAGGGTGGGAGGCAAGTGACTCTTCCTGTGGGGGGAGCAGGGGCGTCAGAGGTTCCAGATATAACGACCATGTTGGCTGCGTATGTGATTTAAAGCTTCAGTGAGATAGTTCTCACAGGTGGTTCTTCTTGTTGTTTGGCCTTAGAACAGAATGTAGGAAAACGGAGCTCAAGATCAATGTTGATGGACTAAACAAGCGAGTGAGAAGTAAGTGAATGAATGAATGATGACCTAGCTCTGCCACCCGTGAACGTTCTGGGGTCCCCCGGCAGCTTGTAGTGTGTCCTTCTGACAGCAGGTGGCAGCATTTTAGGTCCTTTAACTTGCAGAATTCTGGGCCAGAGGAGAGGCCCCAGAGATCAGGAGTCCCCTCCTCTCCTTTCTGAATCGAGAAAACTGCCACCTGAGGGCGTGACATGGCTTTCTAAAACGGCACGTGACTTCGAAGGAGAATGATGGTGGGCTTCGGATAGTAACTTAGTGCCCGTTCCGCCAGAAAGAATAAACAATATTTTAGCTGTGTTTCATATAATGCTAATAATACACTCCTATCAACATATTCCCTCACCTGGTCACCAGGCACTGCCGTTCCCAAAGTTCATTCCAGCAGTTACAACTGCCGGCTGGGGAGTGAGAAAGGGTACGTTTATAAGCAACTGCCCCAGGTCGTAGACACCCTGCCACTGGGCGGCAGTGTAGGGTAGCGGTGAAAACACTAGCTCTGTCGGCAGACTAGACCTGGCTTGGGATGCTGGCGCCATACTTTCTAGCTACGTGTCCTTTGCCTGCTATTTATTCCCTCAAAGCCTCAGTTTCTTCGTCTTTAAGATAGGGATGAAAATATGTTAAAGATTGTGGTGTGAATGGCATGTGGCACTGCATGTGACATAGCTGGTACTTGCTACACGAGCGATGAGGAATGCTGCTGGTCTCATTACCAGCGAGGACAGCGAACCATAAATTGGTACGATGGTGCCTTCCGAAGGTAAACAACCTGTGAGTTAATTAATTCGGTACATTTCCGTTTTAGAGTATATGGTGTGCTAGGTACTGCGCCAGCCAGATGTTCGGGGGAAACCAAGGACTGATGAGGTCCAGCCCCCGCTTTTGACGATTTCACTAATGTCACCATCCGTAGGGCTTGTGCTCAGATACATTGTACCAGGACATGATAAGCTTCAACATGACAGAAACTTGTCACACAGCCACTCTTCTCTGTCTGGTTGCTGCCATGGATACGAAAGTAAAGAGGATACACAGTTCCTGCCCTCAAGGAGTTTATAATCCACGTAGACATGGGGGGAGCAAAGAAGTTCACAACAGTCAGACTGAGACCCTGCAGGGGCTGGGGTGAAGTAATACCCCGCCCACCTCAGGCTCGTGCAAGGCGCTCGGCTGTGCCCAGGGAAGGCGAGTGGAGGCATGAGCGAATGGCGGCTGTGGTAGAAAAAGCCTTTGCAAGGCAGGAGAAGTCCCTGTGGCGTAGCTGAGCTTTAGCATTCGCTAACGGGGTGAATTGTGACAAGTTGCCCCCCCCCTCTGACCCGGTTTCCTCATCTATAAAAC
The DNA here is from genome assembly GCA_007922815.1 of Macrotus californicus. Taxonomy (NCBI): domain Eukaryota; kingdom Metazoa; phylum Chordata; class Mammalia; order Chiroptera; family Phyllostomidae; genus Macrotus; species Macrotus californicus. The sequence continues at coordinate 139,832 of VMDR010000825.1, forward strand.
GGAGATGACCCTGCCTTCCCTTGTTATTTCCGAACTGCGGTCACCATCAAATGCCATCAAGACATGTGAACACTTTAAAAAGCTGTACAATTGCCAACTCAAGTGGTTATCATAAGGACAGAAAAGGGGGGTGGGAGGGAAGCTCCTTCAGTGTAGCTCACCGTGCCTTGGGGAGAGTGTGTCTCCTTTGCTTTACGGTTTGACACGAAGCCCCTTCTGTAGCGTTACCTGAGAAGCCGTAAGAAAACAAGGACCGGTGACCCTACCTTCACACGTTGGTGGGGGACCTGTCCAGTGTCCAGATGGAGTGCAATCCAGTCTTTCTGGTCCCGCGAGAGAGAATCCCTCATCACAGGTGAACTGACACGTAGACTTATAAGTGGCGTGTCCCAGAGGCTGGGCACAGGTCACTGTTCCATTCTGAGGGCTTGGCAGCGGTGTGCAGGTAATGGCTAAACGGGCATGGCAGAGGAGGAGAGAAGAGGCTATTTTAGAACTCAGGAGCCCGACACGTGTGTGTGTGTGTGTGTGTGTGTGTGTGTGTGTGTGTGTGTGCGTGCACACGCGCGCCCTAACACACAAGGGCAGCGTTTGGTCAGAAAGGGTTGCTGGCATTTCATGGTGCTTTGTCTCCAGCTGGAAGTCATGGAACGCAGCAGCAGCTGACAGCTGCCTGGCACCCTGGTGCTTTGTCTGTGACAACAGTGGTGCAGCCCACCTCAGTGCCCGTGTTAGGACTGGACGTGGCTGCTTCCTTAGCACCTTCTGCGGAAACGGACCTCCTGACCTTGCCAGGAAACAGTGACAAGCGCCTGGAAAGTGGAAAGTGGGGTAAAATGCTTTCCTCTCCCTCCACGTCTCCTTTCCCCAGCCACGGAGCGGAAAGATCCTGCCTCTGTCACTCACTAGCAATGCATCTCTGGACCGTACACATTCTGAGACTTAGTTGCCTCACCTACGAATTGGGAAAAGTAGTCATCCTCGCCTTGCAGGGACCTTTAGTTATATAAGAATAAGAAATTACTTAAGTCATGTATGAAAATGGAATTTAAAAATCATGGACATAAAGTGGGCATTAATGTAAATGACCACCTGCAAATGACTTCCCACCAGCTTCATCCTACAGTGACCAGCCTGAAATGACCCTGCTTGTTTCCTTGTAAAAAAGGGTAAATTAGATTTCACTTTTTTTTTTCCCTACAGTTTATACCTGTAGAGTTTGAAGAACTAGGGGACTTGCTTGGGTTGGAGATCGTGCTCTGTGAGTTTTGGCAAGTCACTTAACCTCTCTGAGCCTCAACATCTTAACCTTTGAGATGTGGAGAATAGCATTCCATAGGCCCCAAGGTTTTCACAGGGGTCAAAAGTAAAGACACTGCATGCAAATTGTCATCACTGGTGACACGTTGATGGCAAAAAATGAAGCCGAGGAAACACATGGTTCAGGGTATTTCTTCTTCACTGTTGGACCCAAGTGAGGAGTATGTGGCCTTAGACCAGAGACAGTGGCAGGGTGGCTGAGTTTGAGACCGTTCTGCAGCCACTGACTTGAACTCCTTGAGGTTTCGAGAACATTTTCTGTACCTTTCTCTTCCCTTCATCGCTTTGCCTCTTTAACTACATCCCCCTAATCTGACCAACTTGTCCAAAGACCTCATTATTTCCTGCCTCTTGAAAAGTCTGTGTATTCAGGGCATATGTGTGTGTTTGGGGGGGATGGTGTGGGGGGGATGGGGAGGAGAGGAGAAAGGCCAAGCATCCTATAATCTGTAAGTGCAAAGAGGGAGTCTGTTTCCAGCTCTTTTTGTGGCCCTGCCTCCTGACAGCTGGGGCGGTATACAGGGGTGGGAGGGGCATTGAAAAGGGAACTTGATAACACTCTCAGAAGTGTTACCACAGCTAGTAGATTGCAAGCCTCCTGGTACCTTCCTGCCCAGCCCACATGTGGGTATTTCACTGGATGCTCACCCAGCAATGAGAGGAGAAAGTTCAGTCAGAGTAAACAAAGAACCAAAAGCAGAAGGGAACGGGAAGGTCACAGGAAGCCGCAGTGCACGCCGACCTCCGTGCTGTGGAACGCCCACACGCAGGACAGTACGGGGCAGTGAATGGTAATCTGAGCCCCGCCCAGCCCAGGGTGGCCCGGGAGAATTCTGATCTCTGTGGAACCCTCTTCAGGGACCCCCAGTTCTTCCCTAAAGCTCCGTGGACCTAGTGACCTGTCCCAGCTGCACAGTAGCCAGGAGAGGTGAGGGTGCAAGGTCACACGCCTCACCCTGGCCTCTCCAGATCCAGCTCGGGGTGTACACCCACTCCAGCTCCAGCAGCTGGCATGCTCCCTGTGCCTGGGGCTGGGGTTGGGGGGCATCCAGTGCTGCTGAGTCCGTTCATTCATTCATTCACTCATTCATTCTTCCACTTGTTTACCGTTGCCCTAGCTTAACAAGAGAAAGAGTGTGTGTGTGTGTGTGTGTGTGTGTGTGCGTGCGTGTGTGCTAGTGTGTGACCTGAAGTGCAAGTGGCTTCCTCTCCATTAAAAACATGTATCTGCCTGCTCTTACTCAGCTGTTGAAAACCCGTGCAAAGTGAGAGGCAGAGGCAAACAGTGCGGACCCGTCTAGTATTCTACTTGTTCAATTTGACTTTTAAAACTGTGTAAGCATCATAGAGATACTAATTGCATGGAGGGAAAAGTGGATAGGGGAAATAGTGGAAGAATTCATACAAGAATGCTAAGAGTATCTATTTTAAGGTGGGTATATTTGGGGGGATTATTATTCTCTCTATTTTCTTATCTGTAGCTTTTATAAATGTAAATATTGCTTTTTTAAAAGCAGTGTTTGCCATAAATATAACTAGAAATTGGGCACATTAGGTGGAAAAAGGAAGGGGGCTATGCAAGCACACACCTATCCCGCAGTGCCCAAACACAGGTGATTACAACCTGTCGTATTCTGCGTGGCATTGACAGAGCATGTAGACTTTGTTTTGTATCAAGTACAGCACGGGCGGATGGACATGCTTATGCTGAATATGCACTTTTTAAATTGTGAACATTTTATAACCTTGTGTTTACAGGTTAGTTCCTTCCTCTTTTTGTCTCTTCACTTTCTCCTAAGTATATCTCTGCAGCCTCACACCGGATTGGAGGATGTTGCTGCCAGGCACCTGTAAATTCTGCCCCTCCCCACTCCACCAAGAGACTTCCTAGGGGTGAAGGTCAGCCTTGGGACAGCCATCCTTGGGCTACTTTTGTCCTTGGCCTTCTTTCCAGATACTAGTTTTAGCCAAGCGAGCAGAGTTCTGCTGGTTCACGAAGGCAGCTGCAGGTGCTGCTGAAAGGCCCTGGTGAGTGGTTGGCAGGGGCCATTCCCTTCGCCCGTTGCCCAGCGTCCTGCCCCTTGCGCTGCCTGCCCAGCCCCTGGGGACATCTGTATTCTGAATCACTGGGTTTGGGATGAAAGTGTTCATCCATTTTTCAGTCCATCTCAGCTTTCTGGGTGCTACACAGTTCCCACCTCTAAAACAGAGCCTTTTAAATACAGCCTGCAATTCATTTCCAAGATGCTGGGAAGAATCCGTCTTACCTTGACACTCTGGAAGATGCGCACTCCAGTTCCCAGTAGCCAAGCACTGGAGCTCGCTTGCTCCCAGCAGGAGTAAGCCTTCGTCACAAGTGAAGCTGCAGGTGGACTGGTACCGAAAGGCACCAAAGTGGTGGACGCAGTCCATCCGGGCCTTGTTTGGAGCCTGAAGATCCTGGCACCGCAAGGCTGAGGGTGAGGAGGGGAAGCAGTGAGGGAGAGAGGGAACAGTGGTACACAAGCTCGCACCGACCCCACCCCTTAACCTGATCGAGTGCCAAGAACAGGGATTCTGAATCCAATGTGTTTGACCTGGAGGACGAGAAAAGTGTCATTTAATCACAATGGCACGTGAAGGGTTTGATGAGGAAAATGCTGAGCCATTGTTAAACGTTGTGGCGATGTGTATCAATAAGTTTAAAATATCATACTTTTGGACCCAAGAATCTATGCTAAGTGTAATCAACATGTGTATGGAAAAAAAATCAGTTCGTTGACTTTTTTATCGTGACATTATAAGAGCAAAATGTTGAAAACAAATATAAATGCCACTAATTAGAGGCTGAAAATAAATTGTGGCGGATCCATGAGAGGGATACTGAGGACCACTAAAGATGATATCGTTCACCTTGAGAAGCTATGGGAGGTGTCTTATGGTGTAAGAAGTCAAGGAGCGGAATTAAACTGTATGGTCTCATGCACCATTACCTCACTCATGTAAAGTAGATGGTCATACAGGGAGAGAACACTTGGATTCTATGTGTGTTAAGCCTTCTCTCTAAAATGAGAATAGGGATCGTAGCTACCTCAGGGAGTTAGACTCAAGTGCTCAGCACATCTTATCTGCTGGGATTGTTATCAGAGTAGCAGCAGCGGTGATAGGGAGCAGTACTATCATTGGAGCTGGGCACCCGATGCAGCCCGCGGCTGCAAGAACGGAAACACTGGGGAGGCTGATCAAAGGGGTTCTTGGGACCACATCTGTGGATGCCTCCAAGAACATCCAACTGTCTCTCCTGGGCGGTTCACCTGCCTGGAGACAAGAGTGGCTGCCGTGAGCCCTTAAGAGCCCGCCTTCTGAGCCACTTGTACGGGCTCTCGCGTCTGTGTCTTTCAGACGGTGTGTCTGCTGCGCATCTCGCCGCTCTCACAGACTTCACCTCTGTGGTGCGTGGTCATCTACTTCCCCACTGCCTCTCTTTTTCCCCCGTTTTCATTGTGGTAAAATACATAAAGTATATCTTACCCTTTACCACTTACCCGTTCAGTGGTACTCAGTACATTCCTGCTGACCGTGGCCGCCATTCATCTCCAAAACCATTTCACCCTCTTAAACTACACGCCATACCAACTATGTAGTAACTACCCATTTACCCTTCTCCCAGCCCCTGCCAATGACCCCTCCACCTTCTGTCTATGACCCTGACTTCTCCAAGTGCCTCCTGTAAGTGGAATTGTATGGTGTTTGTCCTTCTGTGCCTGGCTTATTTCCCTTAGCCCAATGTTCTTGAGGTTTATTCGTGTTGCGGCACGTGTCTGAATTTTTCCCGTTTTAAGGCAGAATACTATTCCATCATACGTTTGTACCACATTTTGTCTACCCATTCACCTGCTGCTGGGCTCTGGGTGGCTTCCACATTCCACCTATGGTGATGTGCGGTGCACATGGGCGTACTAATCTCGTTTCAGGCCACTGGTTTCAAGTCACTGCCTTATATTTAAATCAGACTCGGGGACTCACACAGACTTCCCAGAGGTTCCAGCGCCAGCATTCGTGAAGCTCCTCGCAGCTTTAAGCTGGCTTTTGCACACACTAATTTACAAGCACTAGTGAGGCAGGCAAGGAAGGCAGGTGACAGCTCTCCTGTTTTGCAGAAGACACTGAACCTCCACGAGACCAAAGCATGTTTCCAGGACACGACAGAACTAGACTAAAGGCCTTGTCCCTTATTCTTTGACTGTCCCATGCTGTTCTTCATGCCTCATTCCTTCCTCCCTGCCTGTGTCCTTCGCGCCAATCTACCCTCTACATGTCAATCAACATTCGTAACAAACACGCTGTGCCTATGACGGGCTTTGCTCCCCATGTCCTCCCTGGTGCCCAGCACAAAGGGCTTGGCACGCAGTAGGCTCTTTGTGAGTGTCTGACGAGTAAACAAATGACTGTGCTAAATGCAGACACCGATGCCTTTAACAGGCCGAGTGGCAGAGAAGGAATGTTTTGATGTCACAGTACCTTGGCAGACCGGGGCTGGCGCTGTCCACTGTCCCATGTCAGCACACCGAACTGTGTCAGCTCCGCTCAGCAGGAAGCCGTCAGCACAGTGGAAGCTGCAGCTGGTGTTGTGCTGAAATGCTCTCGAGGACGGCGAGCAGGCCACGCTTCCATGGGCGGGACTGGCCAGTGGCTCACAGGCAATGGCTGAAAGGGGAACGTCAGTCTGAGACTGGGCAATGGATGGCTCAGTTCTTTCTCAGAAGAGCCCCTGGGAGAGATGCCATCTTTCCAACCATGTGGTCAGGATATCCAGAACCCTAAATCCCCACTTTTCCAATGGGAAACTGCCCAGAACACCGCCGCATGCCCTCCGTTGCCCGAGTCACTCACCTGCCCTTCTAGTCTCAGCTTAGACTTCACTTTCTTTAAGAACCTTCTCCGCCCACCCCAACTCATGGGTGGGAACTGCCCCCCACCCCCGTGCTCCCACGGACCCTGTTCCTGCGCTGCTCCTACACTGGTGTAATTCTGCCCCCTGGAGCACAGTCTCCGGAGCCTGGTCAGTCATTCTTCGTCGAATCTCCGAGCCTCGCAGCGCCTGGTGCAGCGAAGGTGCTCTTGAAGCAGGTGTTGGCATTATTTATGGAAGAATAGAGATGGAGCAGGCTGGATTTTTAAGGAAAAAGCTGGAATAGCATAGCTGATTGTCGACACTGTACTGTCTAGCCCCGTCCAGTGGTCCTGAGGGGCTTTGTCTCTGGAGTACAGGATGTCATCCTCATCAGACTTCGGCTGCCAAGGGAGTGCTGCCAGGAGTGAGTTCCTGAGCACAGTGAAGCCCCGAAGGACCTTAGTTCTGATAAGTCTGGTTTCCTCATGCTCCTCCCTGATAAAGCATTCCATCTCTAGGCTGGCTATTCCTGGTTTGTTTGTTTGTTTTGGTTTGTTTTTTTTTTTTGTTTTGTTTTTTTTAAAGAACCACCCTTACACCCTGGGCTTAGACGTCTGGTTTTCACATGTAAGAACCAAAGATCCTCTTGTGTTTCTCGCCCACTTTACAGATAAGGAAGGTGAGGCTCAGCAAGGTTAAGTGACTTCCCTAGAGGCTCCTATCTAGACAGTAGCAGAGCTGGGCTTGTACCCAAGGTCTCGTAGGAACTCACTAAGCCAGCCTTTAATTTCCTGCTGCCCTTTTCTTCCTTCCTGCCTTGTGAGCGGAGGGTGTGAGGCTCTTGCGCAGAATTCGCCTCTGTGGTTTTAGTTGGCTGCCTGGCATTGCATCACAGCCTCTTTTTCAATGCTGTGTCCCTTTGTTCCTCTGTCACAGGCCACCTTCAAAGGCTACAATGAGTAACCTCCTGTTTTTGGTCCTGATAGCCACCGCTCTGACTCCCCGTCAAGCACAGGACATTGTCCCACAGCTTGTATATGCCAGTAGGGCAGGAGCGAGAGGAAGAGGCAGAAACTAAGGCTGATTGAGCACTCGGCTCTACACGAGGCACTTCATACATGCCATTTAAGCGTATGCATTTTATATACTTCATCCTCACAAAAGCCCTTGCAATTCTTAGCCCATTTCACAGATGAGAAAACCGTGCCTCCCGGAAGCTGAGCGGCTCGCCCAGCATCAGAGTCCAGAGGAGGCGATCCTCCCATTGTGCCGTGACTCCCTCCTGGGTGGACGGGGGCTCCTGGAGAAACATCCTAACCTCACAGGCTGGCAAGGGTGCGGTCCACTGACTGGGGCTGGTGCCACAGAGTGTGTGTGCCAGCCCCTCATTGGATAGCCAGGTCACACTTGAATTTACATCTGGAACCATGTGCAAAGGCAGCACGGGTGTGAGCACAGTCCTTGGTTCCTTTGTCAGAGTCTCTAGGAGCTGACATTGCACAGCTGGAGAGAACACCCAAAGACACAGAGAGAGGTCTGAGGAGGGACAAAGACCACACCCACAGCTGGAGAGCCACACGGAAGCACCTGGAAGTCTCCTGGTGTAGGAGGCTGTGAGGAAAGCCTAATGCTGTTGGTCCAGATGCGGAGTACCAGGCTGCAAGGCGACCCGAACCTCTTAAATTCAGACTCCGATGTCCTCTCTTCCCTCTACCTTTACACACCTGTCCCAGGGGTTCTTCTGGTATCTACCCACAGGTGTGGATGCCACCTTTCCCCCACTCATGTGAAACCTATGAATGAGGTCATTCTGACCCTACCTGAGGGCTGTGAGTTTGGGGGAGGGGAAGATTTTTAAAGTTACACTTCTAGTAAAATCAGCCTCTTAGTTTTCTAGAGCCCTAGCTGTAGCCACATGCCAAGGGGGTGGCGGAAGGACAGTCAGTTTGTGGCTGCGTGGGCCCGCTTCTCCATAGTTGGCCAGGGTCATCTGTACTCCCAGCCAGCACTGGGTGCGGTGGACATTGTGTGTGCCCTGCGGCCTGCGACTCACCTCTGCACATGGGGGGCGAGGCCGTCCACACTCCGGAGGCTGTGCACTGCACCAGCTCTGGCCCAACTAGGACAGATCCCTCTTCACAGCTGAAGCCGCAGCTGGACTCGTGGGGGTGCGTGTCTGCAGTGTGCAGGCAGTGCATGCTGCCTCGCTCGGGGGGCCGCAGGGGTGGGCACGGGGTGGCTGAAAAGAAGCACAGGCCATGGCGTGAGCACCTGGGAAGCCGAGGACCCTGCAGCAGCTATGTACCTTCCCAAAGGGACAGGCAGGGCGAAAGGTTCAGTGGCTTAGGTGGTATTTTTGTTAGCTGTTTGGAAAGATCCAAGCACCCTTATTTTTCATTTGCTTTTTTGGAGCAGCAAGGCCAAATGATCAAATTAATAATACTCACTCCCAAGCCCTCCTTGTTGTACTCTGTTCATTTTTCAGTCAACAAAGGGAGAGAGGCCCCTTTGCCGTGTTTTTGCCTGAGAATCGAGACTCAGGCTGATTGTCTCACTCTATGGGGACAAAACACCGTGAAAATGGAGACTAGTGTTGCACTGGTTTGTGGGTGAGAGCAGTAACCAGAATTCCCCCTCGATTGTAGGTCCTCGTTATTTACCATTCTACCTAGTGCAGAGAGCTCACTCTCCCCTCTGAAGCTCAAGTTGTTGGTGAACGTGGAAGGAACAGGATCCACATACCTACGCACTGTGGGGGCTTATTCGACCAGTTTCCGGAAGCCAAACATTCCAGCTCACGGGCTCCATTCAGGGCGTACCCTTCGGCGCAGTGGAAGCTGCACTGTGAGCTGAAGGAGAAGTCTCCCAGGGGGTGGCTGCAGTTCATGAGCGCATGCTGAGGGAACTCCGGGGTCCCGCACTCCGTGACTGTGGGGCAAGATATGGATCTTTTCATTTGGGGGCTTACAGGCAAGGTCAGCTTTGCTGGAAGCTGCAACTATTTGAATAACCTTCTTAACCCAGTCCCTCTAGGCTTCGCACCCCACCTGGTCTTTGTTCCTTTGTGTGGGCTGCATCTAGAGAAACACCCATTCTTTCATCACGGGTGTAATATTCGCCTCTCTGTGCTGCCTTTACACTTCCCCTTTACCTCTCGAGGTTGTATGGCAAACGTTCTCTCTAGGAATACAGTGGTTTTAGCCCCGAGTGCGTGCCTAGGGGCACCTGAGTGAGATAGAGGGACAGGTGGTAGAGAAAGCACAGCCCCAGCACCACAGTATCAGTAGACCGGCGGCCTCACCATATTCACAGTCTGGTCCGTAGAAGCCGGGGTGGCAGGAGCAGGTGTAGTTCCCAATGGTCTCGATACAGTCCCCTTGTCCGCTGCAGGCCGAGTCCTGGCAGGAGGCTGCGTGGATGCAGTGGGGTCAGAGCGGGGCTTTCCCAGCACAAGCAGAGGAAAGCTGGATTCTTGTTCCAAGCCACGGTCTCAGCCCCTCTTGGCTAAGACTGAGCTAGTGAAATGGCACCAAACCTCAGGGCCATTTAGAGAGCCAACCTGTCCCCTGTGAAGGGCATTGCCTGACCTCCGTTCTAGCTGCTTTCGTGCTGCCTAAGGAAGGACTCCTGTGTGTGCACACAGAGGGACAAGCAGAGCCACCGGCAGAAGTGTGGACAGGAACCCCTCTGTGCGGTGCCAAGCACGCTGTGCCTTTTCAACCAAGACTACACACAGTGCTCATTATCCCAGACACCCTGTGGCAGATGTCACAGTGCGGAGGCTGGGGTCACACACACAAGGTCACAGCCCTGGCTCTGCTGCCTACTCTTGACCTTGCTGTGACCTCAGGCAAGTTCTTGCGCGGAACCCGACCTGCCCACTGTTAAGGTCCAAAAGCTTCTGCCTTTCCTCTGTTTCAAATCTATGCCCAATGCCACAGGGCAGGGGAGGAGAGGATCCAAATAAGAGTGTGAAGACCTGCTCATGGTAAAAGGACAGACAGTTTTATGAGAAGATGTTGCATAGATGTAAACAGGCCAAGCTTAGGTGGTGCAGAGCCTGAGTGAGCTGCCCGGCCCTCTTCACTAAGTCTGTGCCACTAGGTGACAGAGGGAGATGACCACGGTTTCTTTCCTGCAGGGGACTCTTTCAGGATGTGCGCACTATGCAGTAGGGAGAGGGGGAGTGTTAGAATTGATGCTCTCCGAGCTCTGAGAATGTTTTTGTTGATATTTTTGACGGGATCATAGCTGGCAGGAGGTCTGCGGCTAGACTGTTTTCTGGGGGGTGTTTCCTGTTCACCAAGCCCTGGCCATACGTTGGGTCTATTTCTGGCTCCTATTATAAGAGGAAATCCCTAGGTCACATTGAGGACTATACTCGATGATCTCTCTATTTCCTCTCAACTCCTGAGATGCCGTATGTCTCTACAAGCCATGCAAGGCTCTGCAGAAGTTCCCATGGCAATCGGAGAGTTTGGTGAAGCTGCACGGAAGCACCAGGACAGGTCCCAAGTAAAGAGACGCCGCAGGAGGCAGCAGTAGCTGGTAGATAGAGGCGGGAGCCTCTTCGTTTATCCTATGAACTCTGACCCTACTGGCTCCTTGCAGGAGCACTACCTGCCTGCCCTGTGTTCTCAGATCGCACAGACTTTGTTCTGGCAGAGGCTTCCCCAGGACCTCGGAACTCCAGGAATAACCATACAGCCCATGTCCGGTATTCTACTCCGTTTCAGGGCTTCGGTCCAGTTAGTAACTTGTCTATTCTTTGGGATCTCTAGGAAAGAAACTAATGATGATTCAATGAGTAAATTTTTTTTTTGAAAGTCGATGCTGAGACCTAACAAATCCTGACATTTACGGAATTATTCCAACTTAATTTCTTGTTGCAGTGTGTGTGTGTGTGTGTGTGTGTGTGTGTGTGTGTGTGTGTATCTATATCTATATCTATATCTATATCTATATCTATATCTATATATCTTTCTCATCTGTCTCCTACAGAGAGCTGATGGCTCTCTACACCTTTTCCACTTGGATGGCAAAATGCCAATCAGTGTTAGTGGGGAGGGAAGCCGACTGTGCTTAGGTAAAATTGTGCCAGTCAGTGACGTCTGCTGATGTTGCAGCTTAGAGGGGTGGCATCATTCACGCCAGTGATTTTCAGTCTCCTTTCAATCCTATAAATTTTACGCCTTTTATTGGAAAAGACTATCTTGCTAATATGGCTTGTGGGGACTGGGAGGGGAGTGGAAGCCGTGGCAGCTGAGCTCGTCAGACCAGGACAGCTCTGTACGCAGCAGGGAGTGCCTGGGAGAGCAGGTGCATGGGTTAATATCCCGCTGATGTCCATCCTGGCCTTTGAAGAGCATCCATTCATTTATTTAATGACAAATAAGTTATTTATAAGATGAGACCTGGCTACGTGACAATGCATTTAGGGATGTGATTTCCCTCAGCTAGGAGGCTAGGGCGAGGAGGAAGAGGAAGTGGAAGGAATACGCTAGACTATGTATTCTCTTCCTATTGTTGAGGACTTCTGCGGGGTTGTTTATAATTGGAAGAAATTAGAGCATACACAGGAGAATGTGGCATCTGTAAGTTGACTTATTAAGGAAGAAGCTCAGGGCTGTCGACCCTCTCCCTAGCCCCAGCGCGCATATGCCACACAGGGCAAGAGGGGCTCCTCTGGCCAGGAAGCACATTGGAAAGATGGAGTCAGTTCTGGCACTGGGCACATGGATCTGGGAAGACCGAGCTTTCATGCATGTCTGCTTAGCCTGGAACTGGGAGAGTTGAGAATCAAACACACTCACAGGATTTCATCTGCAGTTCCCTCTTCCCTTTCCTTATCTCCCAATCCCCACCACAGTCCAACAGACCTGAGGATATGTTATCCTGGAAAGGAATCTACGAAGCACTTGTGATCCTTGGTCACGTTCTCAAATTGTCTCATAAGAATGTAGAGTGAACAGTGTGGTGGCCTCTGTGGCTCAAAAAGACCAGCTTTGAAACCAACATGAGTTTCAAAGTGGCTCCACCATCAAGGGCTTAGAACCTTGGGCAGATTCCTTAAAGGCTCCAAGGCTTTTCTTCTTCAGCAAAATGAGGGTAACGGGAGGAATGACCGAGGAGGGCCTCATGAGGACCAACTGCCACTGATGCAAAACGGTCTCATGACACATGAGTTAAAACCAACTCCTGGGGCATACTGATGTCTGGGAGCTGTAACTAACAAGCTGTGTCCCCTAGGGGTAGGGCTGAGTTCCCGCCCAGCTCGTACTCTCTCTTGTTCTAGGACATGGTGGTGCCAGAAAGCTCTGGACATACATTTTAGGAGACCAAAACTTCCTGAGCATCTGTTTCGTCAGCTACAAAATGAGAAGGATGAGGTAGATGATATTAAAATGGGCTTCCGGTTTCGAAAGTCCAGTTTTCTCTAATCCTGACCTCCTGTTCTTCAAGGTGCTCAGCATTGCTGCTTGGTTGACAGGTTACTCTGTTTTCACATCCCTGACTTTGTGACTCCATGTTACTGACTCAGTGACCATAGAGGTCCTCATGGACCAGGGGTGGCATTTTTTAATTTTAAACAGAAAAATTCAGAGTAGACAAGACCGTACCTGTATAGCACAGTGCCCGCTTCCTCTTCACGCACGGCTCATCATTCCACTTGCCGGGGGCTGATGCACTCTTGATGTACATCTCCACGCAGTCCTGGTTGTTCTTCTTGTTGTTGGGCTCGTTGTCGGCCCAGTTCTCAGCCTCCTTGGTGAGGGTCTTTTTGGTTCCTATCCAGGTCCATTTGTTATCGATCTTCCGGATCCCGATCCAGTAGTAATCTTTGTAGTAAGGTAAGATATCGTTCAGGTAAGCAATCTCATCTTTATTCTGGATGGCCACTAAATCTGTGAAGAACCGTTGGCAGAATGTCCGGGAAGAATTCCACGAGTAGGCTCTGGTGCTGTAATTATAGGTCCACGCTGCCACTCCGTTCTGGCTCATCAGTTCTGTGTAAGGAAGAGGGAGGGAGGACCAGGAGAGTTAGCACATCTAGCCAGAGGAGGCTGAGAGCAGAAATGTACTTCTGTGGAGTCAGGCGAGTGTCTGGCTGGAAGACGAGTACCCCACCCGTGACTCTCTTGTGTCCAATCTAGTTGTTTTAAGGAAAAAGACTGGTTTCCATCTTTCATTTAAAATTGAACATGAAGTCATACTAGGAAAATGGCCCGTTCTGAGGACGCTTGGCATTGAGGATTTAGAATCCTAAGATACTAGAATTGGAAGGGACTTTAGAAGTCATCTAATCTTTTCCTTTTATAAATGGAGGGGACACAGTAAGTGATTTGCCAAGTCTAAGTTAAATGACAGCATCTTGAGGGCTGCCTCATATCCATGTGTTCTAGCTCTTCACATGGAAACTAAGATGCGCTATGACCCGGAGCCCACCTGCTGGCCCAGCCTCACTGCCTTCACATTTACTTTCTCAGCAAAATGGAGCCCCAACGTCCATGCCTTTGCACGTGTTCTCCTTGCTGTCCTGGCTGCTCTCCCCCCCTGTGCCCCGTAAACTCTCCCCCTGATTTCCATGATGCCCCAGGTACACTTGGTGTTCCTCCAGGCCCCCACCGCTCCTCAGCTCTGCCTCCGCTTCCCTCCTGCCCGGTACTGCAGTGTCTGTCTCTGTGTTTGTATGGCATGGCCCACATCTGCTAGGTTGTGAATCCTGACGTGGCCCCTTCTCAGCTCTGGATTCTCGGCACTGAGCAGGCAGCTGGTTATTTAGCAGGCACTCGGTGAGCGCCAGCTGATTGAAACGCAGCAGGTCTGTGGCAGAGGCAGGCTGGAAATCAGACCTCCTGACCTGCTGTCTGACACTCATTCCACGGCTGTGTCTCCTTGACAAACTACTTTCCCCATCTCTGCTTACCCACTTACCCACTTACCGGAGTCTAACACAGGCCTTTTAAAGAAGTGTTTGTGGTATCAGGTGAAGTAAAGAATGTGCCCTTCAAACATGTGAAGGGCAAGCATGGTAATGCGGGTATTGTTATCGTGGCCAGGGGAAGCTCACCCAAGCCAGAAGAGGCCAGCTCCCATGTGGAGTGGCGTACAATGCAAGCAATCAGGCCTGGAAATGGCTCCCTTTCCTGTTTATAAAGTCTTTTTCCTGTTCAGCGCTCTCCTCTGCTGCCTGCCTGAGGGTCAGTTTTCCTCATCAACCCCCCACCCCACCACACACACACCTTTGTTGTACTATTTGTTCTGCTCTAAGACTTTACTCCGATGTCACCAGGGCTGCGTTATGATGTTTGTGGACTCTGGGTAATTTTGCCTTCATAGGCCCCTTCTTCCTTAATACTTATTAAAAATGATATTTTACAACTGCATTGGCATAAAGATGATGACATTAATATTGCATTCTACAAACATTTTCTTTGACCTCGACGGAAGTAAGTTTTAAAGAAATTGAGACATCTTTGTGGGTCCCTCACAGTAATGTGGGCCTGGGCCTAGTGGGTAAAGTGGCCCTGGAGAGATCCGTGTGAGTTTTCCCTGAAGCCTTTTCTAGCAATAGGACCGTGTCGTGTGCCTTTTGTTCTCCCCGGAATCTAGGCTTAGGCAGCTTTCCCATGCCTCCGTTTCCCCGGCCTGGAGAAGTGACCCTCAATACTCCCGGCCAGAGGAAGGGCGAGCATAAAGGTTACCAGAGATCAGGGCACCGAGGCAAAGAAGCTGGGCAGTTCTGAAGACTCCCTGAGACCTCCAGTTCCAGCTGGCTCTTAGGCAGCTAGCCTGAAACGAGAAAAGAAAACTTCCTTTCAGTGCTCATATGCGGCCAGCGTGACCGAAAACATTCCAGTCCACAGGTATCACGTGGAGGTGCAGTCCTGCCTGTTCCTTGTTTCTTGCTGCTCTGCTTCTACGTTCTGCCCTAGCTGGACACCCTGCAGGTGCTGTCATGGCTTCATCCACCCTGCAAATAGGTACCGAGTAATTCCTGTACTTCACACCTCTCATACGCTTCCTTTATACTACATTTTGTAGCGTGCATGTCAGAAAAACACTGTCATTATTATCAGGTAACGATCTTCCTTTAAGAACTGGTATGCCATCCCCAGGATTAGTAGGGAGTCATGTAAAAACTCAAGCCTCACTCGCTGTGCCGTGCTTGGTCTCGCTGACCTGTGTTTTGTCTTCCGGCTCCGCCATTTCATCACGTCCACAGTGCTATTCAATGCCTAGCAGATGTGCACGGGTACATGTGTGCCATTTACCCATACATCTCGTGTTCTCCTTGGATCGGTAGCAGGTGTTATTTTTCATGAGCTCCCTTCTGTTGGGATCTCATCAAATCTGTTCACATTTTGAAAATTGTTCTTCGACAAATGAGCTCTAGAAGTGTTTATCTCGCCCCACCCCCTCACGTCGTGCACAAAAAGACCGGAGGTTGGAGAGTCTGAAATGGCACATTCCAAATGGCAGCAGCAGAGCCTGACTTTGAAACAAGCGTTCTTACCACTTCGCTCTTTTACCGTCGTGAACCTCCAGGCCTCCAAATCCACACTGCATTGTTGCAGATGCCACAGCATGCGATGTGACCAAACCTAGCTGCCGCATGGGTGCCCCTCCAAACCGTACCCCCTACAACATAACCACCAACATAAAAGCAGTGCGTGGCTTAGCAATTGAAGTTTTCTGGCTCCTCCATCCAGATGGCTACCGAAACCCCCTCCGATAGAGAAATTCTGAATTGCAGAGACCACGCTGCGGTGGTGGATGATGTGAGGTACATGGGGTGGGGGTGGGGGGCGTGTACACACACTGTTGACCACAGCCTGACTAGAGAGTGGGGCAGACATAAATCGCTGCCAGCCTCCCAGATGGTGGGGCTGTCACTGTATGAGAAGCCTGGTACTTTTCCATCTAGCAGTTCCCGAATATTGCCTTTGCCAAGTAGGCATATTGTATCCTCATGAGCAAGGGCATTAGTCGGCTGGCTTCAGGAGGACCTGTGCTCAAACCCTGGGAGTGTCATAACATTGTGATTTATAGGGCTGGCTAGCTGTGCAGGGAGTGTGCTGGTACTCTCTGACCGGACACTTGATCCCACTGAGTTCTCTCTGGATTGTGTTGTATCACCGGCTAGCATGAGTACCATATTCCTGTTCAGCACCCACCAAGTACCATGCCAGGTGCTACACCAGAAATCTTTAAACCAGGATGAGGCTGATTTCCCAAGGGGCACACAAGCAAGAATTGAAGAAATACGTGTTCAGATTTCCAATTTCCAGAAACATACTTTCCTAAAACCAATCTGCCTAAGATCATGCCATTCTTCCATTTTACAAGGGAGTTCATACCTTTTACTCATCTGACTCTTATGGGATCTTGCCACCAAGCCCCCACATAAAAAAAAACAAACAAACAGAAATATTGGTGTGCCAGGCAGAGACAATCCACAATACTGGTACAAGCACTGAGACCTTGAGTGCTTCAAATGACCATGTGACAAATCCTTTTCAAGTCCAGCCGACTTGGATGGAGGACCAATTAAGGTGTCAGATGCCAAAGCACAGATTTAGTGTTGATGATAAATCACTACGTAATTTTGGGCATATAGCTGGGGAGGAGTTCAAAGATTTGACATTGCTATAATGAAACTTCCCTTTCCCTTTACTTCTTCATGTGAATGAGGTTTCTCAATGTTTAAATCCTTAAAAATGAAATATTGGAACAGGGTTGATGTTGAACTTGTCTGCTGGTATTGATAGGCAATATTCATGCGCCATTACATGAACAAAGGGGGGGAAAGCCCTTCTTCTCATTGAGATTCATCTTCAATACCATTTTCAATGTGAAAGTTTAAGTTATGTATCAAAATTTGCAGTATGTTTATGCTATTTAATTTAATTATTTACTAAAAGCAATCGTCACACGGATGCCATTGAAAAGGAAAAATTTCACACATAGAGATATGGTTTTAGAAAATGGAACCTTTTCCGTTGGGGAGCGGCAGGGAGAGAGCTAGTTTTAAATGTGTTAAGGTTTTAGAGGCCTGAGAGGCGCTTCTGATCAAGGCACGGCTTCCAGGAAAGGAAAGTGCAAGTCATTGCGCTTCAATCTGACCATACTTCTCCATTCTTTAAAGTCACCAAATACCAAGAGTCACCTCTCAGAGATTAGTTGAGAGGGGAGCTGCCAGAGACCAAGGAGATCACTGCCAAATCAATTTAGCCTTTCTCCTGCATTCTATGCAGGTCCCTGGACCAGGGATGCTCGAGGTGGGGCCGCCACCACTGCCCATCACTGAGATCGGTGGGTTCGGATGCTGTGCCCACACTTGCTCACCTGAATGTATTGTATATTGGGCTAACTCAGTGATTCTTTTCCTCACGGGACTCATGAACTCCTCTGAAAGTCTGATAAAAGCCATAGTTAGGATTCTCTTTAAAAGATGCACACAGTTTTTTAAGGTGATTTCAGAGGGTTCATGGACTCACTAAGTCCATCCATGTTTAATGGACCCCAAGTTCAAATCTCTGTGTTAACTATAAGGCAGCACCTTGACTCATTGGCAATTGGCAAGGGTTTTGTGTGAGGGAGCAGAATGTGGATGATGCTTAAAAGTCTTCCTTTGAGTGATAACTTCCTAAGAAACTTCCTTTGGATGGACAGGCATCCTCACACCAGCGCCTGCTCTGTCTACAGCGTCATCTCCCAGACAGTGCTGGCTCTCAGTTGCTGAAGAGTTCAAGACTCTGTCCTTGTTCTACGAGGCAAGTCAAGTGTTGCAACAAGAGGAAATCATTTTAAGGCAAAGTGGCTGTGGGTTCTGCTAATTTCTACTTTAATGATCTCTGGCCGCCCACTTCAAACTGGGCGTTACTGGGAAGGAACCCAAGACCAGGTCCCTAGAATAACATCCTGTACCTATGTGGCCATCATTAAGGCTGCTTTGCTCCAGGGTCATCTTTAGTTTTACTTCTCCACAGAACTGAAAGTGATGGGGTGGAAGGGGGCGGAGGGGGGCGCAGAGAGAAAGCGGAGGGAGCATGTGATTTTCCCTGGACCTCACTTTGCATAGGAAGAGGTGCTGGAGGCCAGCAGGAGTCCCGCGGCTGCCAGCGTCCAGATGCCTTACAGAGTTGGCAGGAATGCTGCCATGAAAGGAGATCCATTCTATCTACACTGCAGATCACAGCTTTTCACTTTTAGAAGCAGAATTGAACAATGTCCCTCCCAAGATCCTTTGTCTTCTGTCCAGATATTGCCCAATGTCTTATCTCGTCTATAGCTCAGCTTTCGTAACTTCCTTGCCTCCCCTCTGCTCTCCAGCCCCTGTCCAAGCAGCCTGCAAAACTGCTCTTGCCAACTTCACCCCTGGCATCCAAATGGCCACACCCTGCACAGATGCCCACCCTTATCTCCTTTGACCGTTCTGCAGCAGTAAATACTACTGACTATTCCCTTTTGCTTAAAATCCTTCCCTTGGTTCTTCTTTTAATTCTCCTCTGACCTCTTAAGGAGTTTTTCTTAGTTTCCTCTGAATTTACCTCAACTCTCTGCCTTCACTTGCAGAGACAGAGATTCCTCTGCGTTCCTGTCTCCATGACCCAGTTCTCTCATCACTCAGCTGTTTTCCTGGGGCCGCCTTATGGTCATCGTTTGACAGTGGCCCCCTTTCAGCATCTTCATCCCTGACTTCCCTCCTGAGCATGAGGCCTAAATTCCAAATGCAAAGCAAATATCTGAGAAGGTGGCTGGAGAGGGCTGCTGGCAGAGGCTCCTCATGGGCAAGGACTTGGACTTACTCAGGTCTGAATCCCAGCCAGAGCAGAGAGCAGGTGCCTAACGCTTAAAGAATATTTTATGGGTGGAGGAAGGAAGGAAGGGAGGTAGGAAGGAAGGAAGGAAGGATAATGGTAGGGGAGTGACTGAAAGTAAGATAGTTGTATATACTGACTAGGAAAATGTGTGGTCATTATAACTACATTATGGTTTAAAGCAGGGATTGTATCAAATTTAGAAGTGTATTATGATTAGGTAGACAAGCACAAGAAGGCTGTGCAAAAAATTATGTTCTTGGCACTTTGTCTCATCCTATTTGAGTGTGAGAGAAACATGAGACATGATGGCTCGTATCCCCTGTGAGAGGACAGAGGAGCGGGGCTCACTCTCTCAATCCCATTCTGTCCTCGTGGGGTGCACAGTCTACTGAGGAAGACAGACAAGGAAACAAACCCCAAAAGTGTACAATGGCAGCAAATGAGTAAACATGGAAAATAGGAGACAGTTATGCATGACAGGTAGGGCACGAAGGTGGGGCTGTGTGGTAGAATGCCTGGTGGTTACACTAGACAGGGCGGTCAGGGCAGTGGACATGACACCAAGAACAGACTGACCAGCAGAAAGCAGCCAGTGAGAAGCAGGAGAAAGAGCATTAAAGAAAAAAGGGAAAGTGAGTCTGGAGGCTTCAAGATGGAAGGTAAATGCGAGGTGTTGAGGGAACAGGAGGACAGGGTGGCTGGAATGCAGTGGACGAGGGGAAGGAGGGTATGACATGAAGCTGGTGACATGTCCCTCTGGGCACCAAAACAGGGGGATGAGATCTTGTTCTAGGTGGAATGAGAAGCTGGAGGTGGAGGGAGGTGGAAGAAGGTGGGGGCGGTGGGCTAAGAGAGGTAATGGTGTGGTCTGATTGCTGTTGAAGTTGGAAGGCCCTAGAGGGTAACTGAGAAGGTAGGTTGGGGCCAGATCTTGTGAGTCTGAAATGACAGCTGCAGAAGGGATCCAAATGCCAGCGTTTTGAACAGAGAAGATTCTGAACAGATGCATGTAGCAGTGGTGTGTTTGAGGAACTAGAAGCGGGGAGGCCAAGCTGTGAGAAGGAGAGGCTACAGTAATAGTCCCAGTGGGAGTTCAAGAGGGCCTGGTTTGGGCCGGGGCCCATGGGAATGCAAAGAGGGAGGTAGACGTGCCAGTCATCAAGGAGGCAGAACTATACACCTTGGCGGCAGCATCCTGATTTTACAAGGCTTTACAGCTGATATATTATTTCTCTTCAGTTTGGGGGTAGCTCAGATATTAGTGACTCCAGCTTCAAAACAGAAAATGAAACACATTAAAAAAAAAAGAGGTCTGTAAGCTGAACAGTAAATTAGAAGTAGGAACAGGAGGAAACCCAGAACATCAACACGAAGAAACAAAGCATATATTTAAATTAGACAACTGGTCACCATTACTTAGAGTGAAATATGAGCATTAATTATGAAGTAATATACCCAAAAAAATTTTGTAAAAGTCCGTTACATAATGGTTGAGCTATCTCCCTACAAACATAAAGGATTTGTTTTGTATTTAATGTCATAAAATTCCATTTTGCTTTTCAATCAGAGAAATGAGACACCTAGAAAACAAAGGAGCAAGTATCATGTAAGAAAATGTCACATGCCCCCTCTCTAGGGTGAGGTCCTGGGTCTTTTCTCAGCGCTGCCTTTTATTTTACACAGTAAGTTGTTCTGATCCCTGAGGGTTTGACTGACAAGCTTCCACAGACAGAGCTCTGATGCTGGACATTCTAAGAGCTAGTGGCCAGCCCAGGAGAGTGTGAACCATGTAGCTGCACTTTGAGAAAAACAAGTGATGGAAGGAAGAGTAAGATCTAGAAGCCACAGGTCTATGGTGGTTGAAGGTACGAATGGAAGAGAATCCAGACCTGCTTCTCAGCCCCCTACCTAAAACCCTGACCCACATTGGCACCATTTTGCTGTAAGTTTCCAATCAAGACCTGCCCCGCCAAGCTCACCTGACGGCGCAAACACTCCCCTGATAAGCCTCGACCTCTTTCCTCAGGTCCCAGAGGCCCGTGGAAACCACTCTCTGAACTTGAAGCCAAGTCATACACAGGGTTTGAACTTCCTGAAAGTTAAATGTATTCAAGGGCAAAGGAAGAGGCCTTGTCTTTGGAATATTTAAGCCAGTTCCAGGACCTGGGTGCTTAGCACTTCATTGCAGTTCCAGTCTCTCCCGAGGAGGCCACAGGGAGCTTCTGAGCATGAAACATAGAGGGTCATAGGGCGGGGCTCTGATCCTGGGCCCCTCATGGAGGGTGGGGACCCCCCTATAGTTTTCCATGAAGCTGGGTGTTTATGTGGATATTTTCATTTTTCATCTGGAAAGAGTATTTCTTTCATCAGAACCTCAAAGAACTCCACCCTGGCCGGTGTGGCTCAGTGGATTGAGAGCAGGCTTGCGAACCAAAGGGTTGCTGGTTCGATTCCCAGTCAGGGCACATGCCTGAGTTGTGGGCCAGGTCCCCAGTGGGGGGTGTGCAAGAGGCAGCCACACATTAATGTTTCTCTCCCTCTTTCTGCCTCCCTTCCCCTCTCTCTAAATATAAATAAATAAATATTTTTTTAAAAAAGAATCTCAAAAAACTTCAAGATTCAATATGTTAACCTCCCTGAAGTAGAGGAGAATCCCAAAAAAGAGAAGGAAGAAGAAGGAAGAGAGGTATGACTGCTCATGCACTTGAGCTGCCCGGGCCAGGAGAAGTCTGGTGCACAAAAGATGAGACAAAAGTGATCCACGTGCTTATGCCATTCGGGGCCGACTCAGGACGGGCTGAGACTCCTTCCTCTCCTCATCGCCCTCCTATCCCCTTCTCCTGACCCAGAGATCCTCGCTATGAGGATCTGAAAAGTGCACTACAGTACAGCAGAGGTATGGAGTGAATCAGGTATAAGTGACATCCTATAGGAAGGGACTCAAAGACAGAGACAGCCTGGGGCCTCTCTAGCCACAGACTGCAGGATTTACCCCCGGGACTGAGGGAGATACCCCTGGTAAGTTGGGCATAAAACCCAAATGCGTCTTATCCAGGATTTTGTTAATGAGTTCAAGAATGCCTTTTTCCTTGGATCTTCCCTGGACCCCGGACCTCACTAAACCCGAGAGTTTTTTCCTTCTCATAACGCTGATAGCCAAGATCTACCAATCAGTAACAGAGTGCCAGCCTCAGAGCCCAGTGCTCTTGGTGCAGTCTCATCTCACAGTCACAATGGCACTGTGAAGAGGGCCATTTCAAAATTTTACAGATGAGGAAACTGAGTCACTAACAGGACTGAAACTTAGGGCAGAAATGGAAACCATGTGAGTACTCCGTACCAGTCCCAGTGGACTCCTAGGGCTCAGAAAAGAAATAGGAGGGCGGGGGAGAAGAAACCTGTCAACTGTAGGCTTGTCCCAGGCACTTTCTCAGCCTGGCATTTGACCCAGGGAGAAGAGCATCCCTGGAGAAGGGGGTCCAGGTGTCCAGATCTGCTCCAGGAGAGTCCCTGTGAGCCCTGGTGGGAGCCAGAGGACAGAAATCCAGAAAAGCTGTGCCAAGATGGACAGCGCCACCATAGGCAAAACACCAGTCTTGTACAACATCGTGGCTTTGTTAGAACATGCCAATAACCTCAGCTGCGAGGGTGGTGGCAAGGTGAAAGTGGCGGCAGGTTTTGAAATGCTTGCCAACTCTACAGGACTCATCCATGAAAAAAAGCACATCGCTACTTCTCTGCCTCATTTTCCGAACCTGTATCTGCCCGATTCAGCCCCAAACCACTTCAACTCCCACGCTTCCCATAGGAGAGAGACATGAACTTACCATGTCCTCTGCGACGCGCCTGGTGTTCTGCTGTCGGCCCAGCCCAGACTTCTTATTCTCTCTCGGTCTTGCTGCCTGCCCACAGTGTCAGGCTGTTTGGGGGAGCAACTTCCTATCCACTTGCCAGAAATTCATTCACCACAGCCCTTCCCGAGAAGTGAGAGTGCTGATAAGACTGGAGCAAGACTGGCAGCGAGGAAGAGCTGTCAGCCAGGGGCGGGGGGTGGGGGGGGGGCCGGGCTGCTTCCACGGGAGATGCACTAGAGATAGGGCAAGTGTGACTCACGCCTGGACGTACCCACACCCCAGGGGTCAGGTTCCTTTTGCTTATGATCTGAGAGCCCCGACATAAGGTCATATATTTGGGGAACATGCTTTGTCTTCATCAGAATGTCCTTGTGTACATTTCCCAATTACTGTGAAATCCAAAGGCATGTTTTCTATTCTGGTGGCCTTCTGAGGGGGGGGAGCAAAAGCGGTGACACAAATAATTCGGTAGGAAAGGAAGAAGTCACTGAGGGTTTGCTGGCAACAGGGGCCTGGGAAAAGGATCAGAAACCGCTTCCAGATGAAATGTGAGACAGTAATGGGTCATTTTCAGGAAGGAATTTCTGCTCCTTGTATCAGACACAGGCGTCCAAATGGAAGGCTCAGCGCCTGAGAGGAAGAGGCCGGGCAGCACGAGTGTGAGACTCGGGCTCTGTGACCCAAGTGCCCGAGACCCGTCCTGCCTCGGGTGCGGCTGTCCCGCAGGCACGTGACTGAAACTCCCTGTGCCTCTGTCCGCTCAGTTGTGAACCAGAATGACAATAACAGAACCCACCTGACGGGGCTGTTGTTTGTGTGATTAAATGACCTCATCCACGGAGAGTGCTTAAGACCATACCTGCCACACAAGTTGGCAGCCCGTCAAGGCACGCTGCCATGACGACTTGTCAGATTTGCTACCAGACAACAAAAGCCAGAGGGGAAGATTTCGTGTGCAGTCAGCAAACGTGACTGCCGTTTGTCCTCTCTGACGGCTGGTTGTGCTGACGTGAGTGTTACTCTCCACTCACTCCGTGACTGTCACAGCCTCTGCGTGGGCACCTCGCGGCTGGACTACAGATGGGGTGGAACGTAAGATCCGGAGGGAAGCCCAAGGAGGACGATGGTTTAAGGAGCTTAGGGCTGC
Organism: Macrotus californicus; assembly: GCA_007922815.1. NCBI lineage: Eukaryota > Metazoa > Chordata > Mammalia > Chiroptera > Phyllostomidae > Macrotus > Macrotus californicus. The sequence goes on from VMDR010000825.1 coordinate 163,853, forward strand.
ATTTGCACTTAGGAATTTGGGTCGGAGAGGAAGGGAATAATCACGTAGCAGAAGCAGAGAGCCTGGTGAGGGAAGAAGAGAAGGGGGGTGAGGGACACTGAGAGAGAGGAAAGAGTGGGGGGGCTGGGAGGCAGGGTGATGCAAGGTCAGAGCTCTGCCCCTGGGGCCAGACTGCCTGCTTCCACCACCCACCCACTGGGTGACCAGGGCAAGTTACTGCCCTCCTGTGACTCAGTCCCCCGAGCTATCTTCGCAAACACGGAAAACAGTCACCAAGAGTCATCGAATAGAAGTGTTAGGGCAATGAAATGGGTGGGCATGGAAAGTGCTCAGAACAACGCCTGGCAGCCTGAGTGCAGTGTTAGGTGTGAGTCATCCTCTTCGTAGGGCTCCCTCCACTGCACCCTCTTCTCACCTCCAGCCCCTCTTTTCGGCGTTGACTCTTTCCTAATTTCCCAGATAGGTTCGGGGCGGGGGTGCCGGGGGGGCTGTAGGTTCTTATTGATAATGTGTTTTTGAGTCGGACAACGTTAAGTTTTAGGGGCTTTAGGGGAGGTAGAAAAGGGTTCCCAGGAATACGAAAGGGAGGAAGGTACGGTTTGACTTTGTTGAGAAGCTGTTCGGGCTGAACACCATTTGCTCACATGGACATGGTCTGTGTAGAGAAGTCAGGCCGTTTCCAATTGCGTGGCCACTAAACGTACAATACGATTCCAGTGTAATTTAAGTAGCAGTGATATTTGCCTCACATAAGTTTTCCCCTCTCTTCATACCGTGCTGTGAATCCCCAGAGGGCACGGCCCTTCCCTGCGGGTCTTGCTTCCCCTGTGGCACCTGGCAGAGAGCAGACACTCACCGAGCACTTGTGCTGGGTGAGCTGGACGGCCCCAGGGAGGCGCAGTGGCAGTGCTCCCTCTGCCCTCCGCTCTGCCTTCCGTTCATCTCAGGGCAGCGGCGCACTCACAGGCACAAGAAATACTGAAGTCCCTTCGAGGCTCCCAGCAGGGTGCGGCCCCTAAGGATTCAGTAATGAGCTAAACCGTCTTGGGGCTCACGGTCATTTGATTTGGGGGGCAGGGCAAGTGGAGGGACATCAAGATATGAAAGAAATCACACCAATAAATGCAGGAAGAAAAAAATGTGGCCAAGGAAAGGGCACGACGGGAATTTGACTTGAAGAAGGTCCCCCTAGCCATGACTGCAGAACGGAGGTCTTAATTCGGATAGGCATCCCCATCCTGGGTGGGGAGGACATGCTAGGTTAGTCTAGGGAGCAGCCTGGGAGTCTCCTGGCAGCCACAGTGGCTGGAGAGTTAGGGCCACCCAGACTGTGCCAGGGTGTCCTCATGGGCACCATCTGTCATCAGGTCAAACAGAGGGCTGGTAATTCCTCAGGGAGGTTCACCTGCACGGCTGGTCCCTCTTCTCAGAGGAGGCAGGGAACTTTCCCAAGAAGCTACAGGGTCACCAGTTAGAACTTGAAATGGATATATAGCTTCCCCCTCTTATTGTTAATACAATGCATGTTTGTTTTTAGAACATTTTAAGAAAAATACAGAGAAAGTGGGGAAAAAAATCATCCATAATGCTGTTACCAATGGAATTGGGATTGAATTGTATATTCGGTCCAATGCTTTTTTCCTTTGATAATATGTCATAAACCTTTCCGATGTTTTAAACTATATTTATGCTCAAGTTACCTCTGAAATAAACCCCAGCATGTAAGTAAATGTAAGTATAGGTACAGACACAACATGAAGATGAGGAATGAATGATAAATGCGACCTTCCCACAGCTTACGTGGGCTTGTCATAACTTCCCAGACAGAGGGAGCCCTTTAGGCCTGTGGGCCTGAAGTGTCTGTCCCTCCTCAAATGGCTGAGCCTGTCACAGGCAAAGATGTCAGCTCTCCCCACATGGCTTTAGGAAGACCGCTGACGTAAGTTTCGTGAACTTCTAACTCTTCATGCTGAAATTCTATTTAAATCGGTCTGTGGTGTTCTGATCAAGTGTTTCTCCTCTCTATCTTTGCTCCCCACTTTTTGAAGGGGAAGGAAAGGCCAGGGACTTAGTCATCTTGGCAAAGGTCTCAGACAGCAAATACGAACTTTCACAGCTGCCCACCCACATGACCTTAAATAGGAATCAGACACCCTCGGGACACCCTCTGAGTTGCCGCACTTGTGCCCGCTTCACCCCACACAGGGGTGCATTTACTCATCCTGCACATTTTTGTGAGGAGCACTCTGTGCTGTCATCTAAGCGACACCTGGGAGACACAGAGACGAATAAGCACAACCCCTGTCCTGAAGGAGCTCAAAGACCAGTGGAGGGATGGGCACAGGAAGATGATGAACAACAATGATGATGAGTGGAAGAGGCAGGAGGCGCACACGCTCCTGTGCGAAGCCAGCAGGTGGGCAGCTCACTCAGGCTGTCAGGGAATGGGGGGAGGTGGCTGGAAACGGTGCTCAGAGGACCCGAGCCTCCAGCTGAGGGGAACAAACCAGATTCTTTGCGCAAGCTCATTGGTTGGACAGAATGCACAGTACACACTCCACACTCAACAGATGAATTAGGAAGTGGTTTTTCTCATTAAAAGTATCTTTACTATTTCAAACACATACCGTGTCTGGGGCCTTTAGGTTCCCAGCAAGCTGTGATAACCACAGAAGGGTTATCACCTACACCAGAACCCCAGAAACGCTGTTGAATGGGTGACCTGCTTACAAATGAAAACTGTAAATAGACTATTTAAAAGTCTCAGAGGAAGTGAAGCAGAGATATGATGCTTATGAGCTAGCCTTACTGAGTGCATATTCTTGGGCCAGCCCCTGTGCTAAGCATTTCAGAAGTTGTATCTCACTTAAATCTCCCCAAACTTTAGGAGGCGGATCCCATTGGCCCAGCTGACCCATCCGCTGAGAGAGTATTATGCCGTGTATTTTATTTAAGAGGAAATTGAGGCTCGGAGGGTTGCCTGCCTTGCTCAAGGTAACAGAGCTAACTCAGGTATCTCTCCTCAGGGCAAATTCTTCTGTGTCTGAGCAGACTCAGCAGAGGGGTTGTGGAGAGAGATGCATTCTTTCTACATTTCCCCCCGGCACATTCACACACACATTGCACATGCATTTTTATTTTTTAAAAAGTATTATTTTTAAGTACAATGAATTTCTTATGGCTCAGGTGAATATAGAAATTTTTTCTTTAAAAAAACTTGCCCCTGTTATAGGTTCCCAAAATCAGACTAAAAACTATGTGACCTCTTTTGAGCCCACCCTTTGCTTTGTACCAGCAGGGAGGGTCTAAACCCTGTTAAGGGGCTGATCTGGGCCAGTTTTAAGTTCAGGGTTGTGGCCCTGGGAACTGAATGAAGGAGGCCCATAAGGAAGGAGTCAGAGGGGAAGGTGGGAAATCTGAGAGTCAAAACCCTGAGGTCACAGGTCATGTCAGAGCCAAAAGGAAGGAGAGGGAGGGCTTTGCGACTTTCCTGGCAACTTCCCCTGGCAGGCAGGCCCACCCTCCCCTTTGTGAGTCCTACCAGTGGATGGGTAATTTCAAACTCTATTTAAAAAATGGACATATATGCTTAAAAATCCCTTCCTCTTCTTGTCAATGTTTTGGTTATCAAAATAGATAATTTATTAAAATGCATATGAACTCCAGCCATGACATGAAGCAATGGATTGTAATAAAATAAATAATCAGAAAACAGCAGCCATACAAATCACTTAGCTGGAAGTAATCAAACCAAGCCCTTTTTTTTAAAAAGTCCTCGAATAATTCTACGATCCTGGCTCCTGATAAAAGGGAATTGTCTTACCCAGAGGTATAATGGCCGTGGAGGGACTTGCTGTCCTTCTGGTAACAAAGAACGGGGAAAATCACCATTTGAGATTTCAGCTTGGGTGACTTGTTTGTACTTAAACTTCCTGAGAGATCTTTTTCTGTAGCTACAGTTATCACAATAAAACTCAAAGTTTGTTGTTCGCCTGTCAGCGTAGTTAATAAAAGTAAATTTCCATAAGAAAATAGCTTTTTGCTAAAGTGACAGTATAAAAATAATATATTCTCTCATGAAAGATTTATAGCATCCTAAAAGGCAAATAAAAGCAAAAGTTATCCATGGTATCACCCCACCCACTGTTAACTTGGTAGGCTTTCAGAAATTTTTAATTCACGTATCCATGACCTGAATTTTCAACAAAATAGATTCAAGTTTTATTTTTGTATTTTAGCTTTTCAAGCTAAACCATATGTTAAGGATATCTTGATGCTTGTAAATATAGGTCTACATCGGCCTTTATAAAGGCTACATAATATTCCACTATGTAATGTAGTGCAGCTTATTTAAAATACCCTGTACTGATAAAAATGTTGTCATTCATAATTTTTTGCTGTCACAAACAACCCTGCAAAGCACCCTAGGACATTTAATTTTGCCTATATTTCTCCTACAGTTTCTCTGGAAAATTGTATGCCCTTAAAATGTCCCACAGACACTGTTTCACTGCCCTGAAGATAAAACCGTAAACTTGAACTCTCCCCAGCAGTGCCTGAGAGTGCCCATCCCGCACCTCAGCTTCAGTCCTCAGCTTTGTCAATTTGAAGAAACTTGGCCGTGCTGGTAGACGACAACAACAACAACAACAACAACAACATCTCATTTTTCTAGATTTTATGACTTAGACTCCTCTGGAGCTCACCAAGGAAGTAATGTCTTGAGTAGCAACACAGAAAATGGGGACCCTGCCTAAAGATGCCTGGGGTGTCGGTTCTGGCCACTTTGTACACTCAGGGACTTTGGTGTAGTCCCTAGCAGCGAGGCACAAAAGACGGCCAGCTTGGCAAAGGTGGAAGCCTCAGGGGAAAGGGAGATATTCAGGATGCGGACGGGGACGGCCCCCGGGGTTGGCGGCGGGCTGCTGTGTGGCGGCTGGGCTTCTGCCTGCCTGCTCTCCACAGAGGTGGTCGGTTGGCTCATTTCTAGAAAAGCGTCTTGTTTTATGACTCTGTGTGCTGGAGACCGCACGGATAGGAACCCTCTACATTCAAAGAGGGGAAGTCTAGTAAACAGATAAGTTTGAATAATAAAAAAACTCCACCCGTACTTTGGAACAACATTTGGCATCCAAGTATATTGGTTATCAGAATGAGTCATTGACTGAAAAACATTTACATGCCAATTGTGATACCGAACAATAGCTTATAACAGCAAAGAACAGAAAAACCACAACTGCATGAAGTCACCTAGCTGGAAGAAATCAAATGAAGTTTAATTTTTTAATCCTCAAATAATTCTATGATCCTGGCTCCTGATAAGAGGGAACTGTCCAGACATTCAATAGCCTCCCCTTACTTAAAAGGTGATGGGGACCCTGTGTGACCCCAAATGGAACCTGGGGTCCCAGAGAACAGGGCTGCCAGGCAAGGTTAGTTCTGGGTCCCATTATTCAGTGGGCAGAGTGGCTCTGTCTGAATGCGGTGGACTGCTGGTAATATCTATGCACCTTCTAGGCTGAATCTATTTATTGTAGACTGTGTCATTCAGAACTGCGAGGTTTCAGTAATCTGCTCTTTATAAATATTTGGGCTGTGTGGCCTTGGGCAAGTGATTCAACTTCTCTGAGCTTACTTTTCCCTCTGTGACCTACATAAATAATAAAGAGGTTGCATAATGCACCCTGACCAATTTATCTTAGGAATGCAAAACAGATTTAACATTAGAAAATCAGCCGTAAAATTAAAGGGGATTAAAGAAGAAAAGTGTAATGTTCTCAATAAACACAGAAAAAAAAAGTTCAATGAAATTCAACATCCATTCACAAAAGGCTAGAATGACAAGGAGCTTCTAGAATGTGAAAAATGGTACCTACAAAGAAAACCTGTAGTAAGAATCCTACTTAATGGTGAAACACCAGAAACTTTCCCTTTAAGATCAGGAATGAAACAATCCCACTATTCCTACTTCTGTGTACTTGTTGTCTTAGATACGGTGGTGAGAAATAAAAGAAAAAAAGAAAAGATGTAAGGATTGAAGAGTTAGAAATAAAATGGTATTTATTTGGACGTGATATGATGGTATAGAAACCTCAGTGAATCTATGAATAAATTATTAGAACTAACTTTAAAAACTTGAAAATGTGATTCACTAAATAACATAGAATATCACAGTTGTAAGCATCAACACAAAGAATTAGAAAATGTGAGGTTTTTATAAAAATTTCAGACACCTAGGGATAAATCTTACAAAAAAATGTGCAATGCCTTTATAGCTAAAAATTGTAAAATGTTATTGAAAAAAATACAGGAAACATAAGGACATGTTTATGAATCATTAAAAGACAAATACTCCTAAAATTGATCAGTAGATTTAGTGCCATTTTAATAAAAATCCCAGTAGATTTTTTTTTTTTAATTAAAGAGCTTCTTATTAACTTAGTGCATGTTTATTGGGTGCTTGTCAGACACCGTAACAAGAATAGCAGGCTACAGCAACCAGCAGGACACAAGGTCCCAATGCTTATGCACCCAAGCATGGTGGGAGAAACTAACTTACAATCAGTAATTACTAGTACAGTACACTGATTTTAGGCTGTGTGGGTGACATTTTACGGGTGCTCAAATTGAAGCCGAAACGCAGTAGTTGCCCTGTCCAGGACTACAAAGCTGGTACTAGAGCCACTTCTTAAATCCAAGGCCAGAGTCTGACTTCAAAGCCCACATTCTTTCCACATCATCGCACAGGTTTCCAAGACCCCATTCGGCCAAAAGCTCAGCCCCTGCACACCCCAAGGGAGGTCCTCTGTGGACCCCAGGGGAGCCACACCTGCTTCGGAAACACGCACAGGGTGTATGAGATCTGGGCACCCAGCGGCATGTGGTCACATTGACCATGCTGCTGGGTTCTCTGTGTGGGCAAAGCCAGTGCCAGCTGTGACGAGCTCTCAGTCACGCTGCTCCTCTGGGCCATCCCGGTCTCCCCAAAATCCCATCGTTGGAAACTCAGACTGAAGGGTTTCTAGGAAGGTTGTTAAATAAGTGAAAATGTCACCTCATCTCCAGGGCCATTACTTCCCCTTCTTCTTTTTTTAACCGCAATACCAAGGACACGGAAGCTCTGCCCTGCCCCACCACTGAGTGAGACTTCCCCACAGCCTGGCTTTCTCCTATAAGTTGCCCCACCTCGGTTCCCAGATGCACAGCCATTCCTCAGACATGGGGTCGGACCACTATTCTGAAGAGTGAGAAAAGCTGAGCTTCCCAATGTGACCACGAAAATGCCTCGTCAAGGGAGACTCAGAGACTTCTGGCTAAGATGGAGGCGTAGGTAGACACACTGTGCCTCCTCACACAACCAAAAGAAGGACAACAACAAATTTTAAAACAAAAAACAACCAGAACTGAGAGAATATCGAACCGTAAGGAAGTCTGACAACCAAGAAATTAAAGAAGAAACATACATCCAGACTGGTAGGAGGGGTGGAGAGGACTCGCGAGGTGGGGCAGTGGCTGGCAGATCGGGAAAGGCGTGGCTGGCCAGGAGAGGTGGCGGCTGCGGACTGGGCTTCCCACTCCCTCGTGAGGATAAACCAAGAGGAACAACTGGGGAGCGAGACAGACCCCGCAACCCAGAGTTCCTGCTTGGGGAAATAAAGCCTCAAAGCCTCTGATTGAAAGCTCCTGTGGGGGTTGAGGCAGCGGCAGCAGGAGAAACTCCCAGCCTCACAGGAGAGCTCGTTGGAGAGACCCACAGGGTCCTAGAGCGTACACAAACCCACTCACCGGGAATCAGCACCAGAATCAGCACCAGAGGGGCCCAATCTGACTGTGGGTAGCGTGGAAAGTGACTGAAAACCGGCAGAGAGCGGAGCAACCGCCATTGTTCCCTCTCGGACTCCTCCCCCACAAACAGCATCACAACGCAGCGACGTGGCTGCCCTGCCCTGGTGAACACCTAAGGCTCCGCCCCTTACTACGTAACAGGCGCACCAAGACAACAAAAATGGCCCAAATGAAAGAACAGATCAAAGCTCCAGAAGAAATACAACTAAGTGACCAAGAGGTAGCCAACCTATCAGATGCACAGTGCAAAACACTGGTAATCAGGATGCTCACAGACTTGGTTGAATTTGGTCACAAATTAGATGAACAAATGAAGGATACAATAAGGGAAATGAAGGAAAATATACAGGGAACCAACAGGGATGGGAAGAAAAACGGGATTCAAATCAATGGTGTGGACCAGAAGAAAGAAAGAAACATTCAACCACAACACAGTGAAGAAACAAGAATTCAAAAAAATGAGGAGAGGCTTAGGAACCTTCAGGATGTCTTTAAACATTCCAACATCCAAATCATAGGGGTGCCAGAAGGAGAAGAGGAAGAGAAAGAAATTGAAAACTTATTTGAACAAATAATGAAGGAGAACTTCCCTAATTTGGC